>JADRCD010024226.1:0-21768 GCA_019843815.1 Montemys delectorum
CCACTTCCTCTTAACGCTTCCTTGCTCTGCAAGTATAATTGCCCTGCCCTTCTGAAGTAAAGTTAGGCTTTGACAACCATTTTTGCTTGGCCTCGTTCCTCTCTCTCGCCCGTTTCTCTTTCAGGCTTTGTCCCCTTCGGACCCTGGTTAATTACTCGCCCCGCTGGCCAGGGCACCTCAGGGACAAGGAATTGTGGAACGTGCACATAGCACCCTCAAAGAGTGCTTACAAAAACAAAAAGGGGGAATAGGCTATGGCTGCACCCCCAAGGATAGAATATCTCTTGCTCTATTTACCATAAATTTTTTGAATTTGGATTCTCAAGGCCACTCAGCAGCAGGCAGACATTGTGACTCCCATGGCCCATCATGAGGCATGGTAAAGTGGAAAGATATCTTAACAGGTTCCTGGAGGGGACCTGATCCCGTGCTGACATGGGCACGAGGCTCTGTCTGTGTTTTCCCACAGGACCAGCAGGATCCAGTGTGGATGCCGGAACATCTAGTGAGGAAGGCGAAAAATGAAGATCCTCCTGCTGCTGACGGTGATCTGGCTGGCAATGATGAGAAAGGGAGAAGCAGAGCCGAGATGGGGAATTCTGTCGGTGTTCCCGATTCCAATGCCCATGATGCATGATGAGCGAGATTTTCCTCGCTTCTTTACTACTAATAGCAGCCTGGATCTCCCAGGCCATGAGCTATCTGAAGGAATGGGCAGACTTAGGCGTGTTTACTGTTGCCTTAATAGGTGCCTACGTGCTCTGCCTGTTTTGCATATGTCGGATGGTGAAAATGCAGAGACAAGAAAGGGCCCTGGTAGTGCATGCATTCCAGGCCATTGAGGCTGGTGTTTTCTCCACAAGCCTGGCTGATGGCATTAAAGCAGCAATAGAGTTCACCCCATTGCCATATCCACATTCTGGACAGCCCTTGCACCCTCATTGCACTTGGGATGGGTGTTCAGCATGCGTTTGGTACTCAGCTCTTGCACCTGGAGGGCTCAGACCATTGCACCCAGTAGAGTGCCATTTCTCTTAGCTGTATTTTTGCCCTTGATCGCAGGTTCCTTCATGATGGTGCTTGCTTGATCGCGCAATTTCAGCTCTTATAATAAAAAGGGGGGAACTGTGGAGCGCTGTTGCCGTGCCTTAAAGATGGTGCTGGCCGAGCTGGAGCCGTTGGAGTAAACAAGTCCTTATTTGGACCCGGGGGGCATGCTCACAAGTGGCCTGATTCTACGTCAATGCCTAGTAGCTTATGACTGTGTGAAGCGTGGTATGGGCTCATGGGCGGTCTTACGAAAGGTATATAGTCAGACTCCTGGTGGGGCTTGGGGCCACTCTGCTGTAACCTTTAAGCAAGACATTCCTGAGTAAACTGTTGCTGGAAGGACGTGGTGTGCTGGTCCTTCTTCCTTGTCAGTCAGGGTCATTGGTGCCGCACATCCTTCTCTTTTTATTTTGTGAAATAATTTGAAGAGTATTGCAATTAGTTCTTCTTTGAAGGTCTGATAGAATTTTACACTAAAATTATCTGGCTCTTGGCCTTCATTTCTGTTGGGAAACTTTTAAGGATACCTCATATTTCCTTAGGGGTTATTTATCTATATAAATTTATTTTGATTTAACTTTGAAATTATCCATTGAGAAAATTGTCCATTTCATTTAGATTTTCCAATTTTGTGGAGTTTAAGATCTTGAAGTATGCCCTAAGGATTCTTTGGAGTTACTCAGAAAGTCTGTTGTTATGTCTCACATTTCAATTCAGATTTTATCTATTTGGGTACTCTTTCTCTGCATTTTACTTAGTTTGTCAAAGAGTATACTTATTGTGATGATTTTTTCAAAGAAACAACTTTTTGATTCATTGATTATTTACATAGTTTTGTTTCTGTTTTCTTTATTTTAGCAGTTAGATTAATTATCTCTTGCCATCTACTCCTTTTGAGTGTGTTTGATTCTTTTCTTTCTAGAGATTTCATGTATGTCATTAAGTTGCTAACATCTTTTTAATTTCATTATGAAAGCACATAATGATATGAACTTTCCTTTTAGCGCTGCATTTATTGTGTCTTATTTTTTGTATGTATTTTACCTTAATTTCCATTGAACTCTAGAAAATCTTTTTATTTTTGTATTTGCCATTTTTTTTAATTTTTTAAGTTGTATTGCATTATAATGAGAAAAGTTACATGATTTCAATTTATCAGAATTTGTTAACATTTAAAAACATATTTTAAGTAAATAGAATTAAATCACATTCTTGTTTCCCTTTTGTACCCCAACTCCTCCCAGAGACCCCCCCTTCAATACCTACAATATCTTTTTTTGTCATATTTTTTAAAATTTATAAAATATTATAACACTAAAAATGATTATTATAAAAGTTGTTTTTTATAAAACAACAGTCAATTTAACAGTCTTATGTAGGTGCTTGTCTACATCAATACTGAAAATACATACATTTTTCTCAATATAAATTTTAAATAAATCCAAAAATATTAACTGTATATTTCAAAATAATGCATCAGTACTAGTATTTTCTTAAATGAACATAAATATATAAAGTCTTTTTGTTTGTTTGTTTGTTTTGTAGTTAGTAGAGCTTAAAATCTTGACTCTTACTGTGGTACAAGCCCAAAATAGGAACAATTTTTAGACATTGGATTTCATTGTAATAATACTGTACTTCAATGACCCTCACATCACCAAAGGATTTTACCTCCATCATAGCTAAGCTGAGAGTTGACTGTTCTGCTATGTCAAGGAATGAATTGTATGCATGATTTTTTGATACAGACTTTCTGTTATGGTCAAAGCTATTTGACTTGAGTTAGTGAATTTATTCTCAACCCACAGAGAACAGGTTACATTCATTAAAGAAAATGGTCTATCCATAAAGTCATTCAGCAACTGTTTCAATGAATAATGGTACCACTTATAGGGTGGCACAGACATTAAGTGAGGGTAAGAATCTGGTTCATTGGTTGTGAATGAGGGTAAGAATCTGGTTCATTGGTTGTGAATGAGGGTAAGAATCTGGTTCATTGGCTGTGATAATTTGGAAAAGCATTCATCTCACAGAAAGAATAACTTATAAAGGCCTCTTCTTCAAACTTGATAAAAGGGTTACAAACATCAAGCAAATCATTCAGTCTCACTCTTTGTTGTTCTCTTACAAGAATCTCCCAATTTACTTGTCTATGTTTCTTTTGGGTATACAAATAATTTTAAAATATTAATTTAAAAGCTGTTCTGAAAACCAGAGTATAGTGTAAAAACATGAAATAAACAATACTACTAATAGAGAGGCTGAGATAGGAGAAGCAAGATTTCAAGACCATTATGTTGTACACAGCAAGACACTGTCATGTACAAAGAAGCTCAAAGTGTGTATGGATTGTAAAATATTGGACCAATTTTTCCAATTATCAAAGTAGAGAGACCATTGGATGACAGAAAATAAATTTCTAATTCCTCATATTTTTGGATTTCAATCAATTAGGATATGTTGGTAATATTCATTTTTATATTAAGATATTAAGAAAAAGTAATTGTTACTTCCTGTTGTTTTTGTGTAAGAGGTGGAATTAAGTTTGTGTTGAATGATTACTTAATTGCTTCTTCTAGGATGTAGTTTTGCACCATATGGTGATGTTTTCCTTCTATTATCCTTTGTAGGGCTGGATTTGTAAAAAGATAATGTGTAAATTAGGTTTTGTCATGTAATATCTTGCTTTCTCCATCTTTGGTAATTGAGAATTTTGCTCGGAATAGTAGCCTGGGCTGTCATTTGTGTTCTCTTAGGGTCTATATGACATCTGCCCAGGATCTTCAAGCTTTCATAGTCTCTGGTGAGAAGTCTGGTGTAATTCTGATAGGCCTGCCTTTATATGTTACTTGACATTTTTCCTTTACTGCTTTTAAAATTCTTTCTTTGTTTAGTGCATTTGGTGTTTTTATTCTTACATGATGGGAGGAATTTCTTTTCTGGTCCAGCCTATTTGGAGTTCTGTAGGCTTCTTGTATGTTCATGGGCATCTCTTTCTCTAGGTTAGGGAAGTTCTCTTCTATAATTTTATTGAAGATATTTACTGGCCCATTACCTTGGGAGTCTTCACTCTCTTCTATATCTATTATCCTTAGGTTTAGTCTTCTCATTTCGTCCTGGATTTCCTGGATGTTCTGCATTAGGAGCTTTTTGCTTTTTGCATTTTCTTTGACTGTTGTGTCAATGTTTTCTATGGTGTCTTCTGCCCCTGAGATTCTCTCTTCTATCTCTTGTATTCTATTGGTAATGTTTGCATCTATGACTCCTGATTTCTTTCCTAGGTTTTCTATCTCCAGGGTTGTCTCTCCTTCTGATTTCTTTATTGTTTCTATTTTCATTTTTAGATTCTGGATGGTTTTGCTCATTTCCTTCACCTGTTTGATTGTGTTTTCCTATAGTTCTTTAAGGGATTTTTGTGTTTCCTCTTGAATGGCTTCTAGTTGTTTACCTATGTTCTCCTGTATTTCTTTGAGGGTGCTACTTATGTCTTTCTTAAAGTCCTGTATCATCATCATGAGAAGTGATTTTATATCTGAATCTTACTTTTCCAGTGTGATGGTGTGTCCAGGACTTGCTATAGTGGGAGTATTGGGTTCTAATGATGCCAAGTAACCTTGGTTTGTGTTGCTTATATTCCTACCCTTGCCCCGCACCATCTGGTTATCTCTACTGTTACCTGTCCTTGTTAAATCTGACTGGAGCCTGTCCTTCCTGTGATCCTGATTGTGTCAGAACTCCTCAGAGTCAAGCTGTCGCTGTGATCCTGTGATTCTGGGATCCTGTGACCTTGGACTTGTTAGAACACCTGGGAGTGGAGCTTCCTCTGGGTGTTTTGGGACTGGCTATAGAGTTTGTGCCCAAGCTCTTCTCAGGGCACTGGCCATCCCAGATAGACCAGAACTAACCTGAGCCACTGGGCTGGTGGGGTTCCTATGTGCCTGGATCCTGTTGGTCCCAGTTATTCCTGGTGTTGGGATAGATATTGTGTCCTCCTCACCTCTGATCCTGGGTATGTTAGAGTACCTGGGAGTGGAGCTTGCTCTGAGTGTTATGGGCCTGGCTGCAGAGCTTGTGCCCAATGTCTGCTCAGAGCACTAGCCCAGAAAGAATAGAAGCAACCTGAGCCACTGGGCTGGCAGGTTTCCTGTGTGCCTGGGTCCTGCTGGTCCCAGTTACTCCCAGTGTTGGGACAGAAGTGTCCTCCTCATGTCTGATCCTGGGTATGTTAGAGTGCCTGGGAGTGGAGCTTCCTCTGGGTTTTGTGGGACTGGCTGTGGAGCTTGTGCCCAAGGTCTGCTCAGGGCACCAGCCCAGACAGACCAGAAGCAACCTGAGCCACTGGGCTGGCAGGTTTCCTGTGTGCCTGGGTCCTGCTGGCTCCAATTACTCCCATTGTTGTGACAGATGTAGTGTCCTCCTCACCGTTGATCCGGAGCTTGGAGTAGAGCATCTTCTGTGTGTTGTGGGACTGGCTGTGGAGCTTGCACCCAAAGTCTGCTCAGGGTACCAGCCCAGAGAGACCAGAAGGAACCTGAGCCACTGAGCTGGTGGAGTTCCTGTGTGCCTGGTCCCATTGGTCCCAATTACTCCCTTTGTTGGGACAGATGTTGTTTCCTCCTCACCTCTGATCCTGGGCTAGGAGTGGAGCTTCCTCTGGGTATTGTAGGATAGGCTGTGGAGTTTGTGCCGAAGGTCTGCCTTTTTGTTTCTTTATGGTTGCCTTGTCCCAGGAGTTGCTTAGTAAGGAGTTGTTCAATTTTCATGAGTTTATAGCCATTCTATTGTTTCTGTTGTTGTTAAAATCCAACTTTAATCCAAGGTTGTCTGATAGGATACAGAGTGTTATTTCAATTTTCTTGTTATCTGGTGGAACTTACTTTGTAACTGAGTAGCATGTGGTAGAGTTTGGAGAAGGTTCTGTGAGGTGCTTTTGTGTTCGGTGAAATGTTTGGCAGATACTATCTATTAGATTCATTTGGTCTATAAGGTCTGTTTTCTCCAGCATTTCTCTGTTAGTTTTTTTTTTTTTTTTTTTTTTTCTGGATGACCTATGCATTGGTTAGAGTGAGGTATTGATCTGCTATGAATGTGTGAGATTCAATGTGTTATTATACTGTAGTATTTTTTTTTCAAATGTGATTGCCCTTGCCCCTGGAGCATAGATGTTAAAGAAGTAAAATGTCATGTTAGTTTTTCCTTTGAAGAATATGAAATGTTGTTCTCTTGGTTTTTTGATTAATTTTGCTTTAAAGTCAATTTTGTTAGATATTAGAATAGCTAAACCAACTTTCTTTTATGTTCATATGCTTGGAAAATTCTTTTTCTAACGCTTAGTTATGAAGTTATGTCTATCTTTGATGTTGTGGTATATTTTTTTAATGCAGAAGAAGGATGGATCCTGTTTATGTATCCATTTTGCTAGCATGTATCATTTTAAAGGGAATTGAACCCTTTGATAGTGTGAGACGTTAATCACCAATGATTGTTCATTCCAGTTAGTTTGTTGGTGGTGATTGTTGTGGTTGTGTGTATATGTGTGTGTATACATGTGTGTGTGTGTACACTTGCATCCATGTATGTGCATATATGTATGTGTTTACCTACTTTGGATTTTGCAGGTGTGAGATTATTTATTGTCTCTGTTGGTATAAATAATAAAAGCAGAATTTTCCTTTGAGGACCTTCAATAGAACTGGATTTGTTGATAAATATTGTTTAAATTTGACTTTTCCATGGAATGTTTTGATTTTTCTATGTATGATGATTTAAAGTTTTCCTGTAAATAGTGGCCTGGACTGGTATTCAGGGCTCTTATAGTCTGTAAGACATCTCTCCAGGCTTGTAAAGTCTGTGTTGAGAATTTATTTGTAGTCATAATAGGTCTACTATTATATGTTTCTTCGACTTTTTCCCACACCATTTTTAATATTCTTTAATTTTTATGAACGTTTAGTGTTTTGGTTATTATATGGCATGGGACTTTCTTTCCTTGTCCAGTCTTTTCCGTGTTTTGTAAGCTTTCTGTATTTTTATATATGCTCCTTTATATGTGTCCTTCTCTAGATGAGGAAAATTTACTTTTATCATTTCGTTAAACATATTTCTGTGTGTTTGAGTTAGGATTATCTTCCTTCTTCTATTCCTATTCTGACCCTCCATTCCTAGGTGGAGTCCTGATGCCTAGTTGCAGGCCATACCAGTCAGAAGAACAGGTGAATACAATGTGCCCATGGAATTGTACCATTTCCTAGATTCACTTCTCAAAGATCCATGCACCAGTTCCCTGTCCCTTCACTACACCTCACAACTTGTCCTGCTACAAGGCCTCTAGCCCCAACTCAACTTGGGCAGACCTCTACTGCTCAGGTATAGGACACATCATTTACAAATACAGTTCAGTGACACAACTAAGAGGAGGGTCCATGAAACCCTACTGTGTAGATGCACCAAAACCCCCAGACTCTGTAGTCCTGCCCTATCACCTTCTTTCCAGCTGCTGTGCCCCAGGCCCCAACTTAAGTGAACTTCTGTTGTCCAGGAGCTGGCCATAGCAGCTGGAAAAACTGGTATATGCAAATGAGCCAGAAAAGGAGATAAACAAATTGAGGCAGAATATCTGTTGGACCAAATATCACATTGGATATCAGAACCACATCTGACTGCCTGTTAAGCGAGCTAAACATGAAAATGCACTCCTATAGTCACAACATTTAAGTAAAATGTAAAAAGACAATTTTTTTTTTTTTTTGGTTTTTTGAGACAGGATTTCTCTGTATAGCCCTGGCTGTCCTGGAACTCACTCTGTAGACCAGGCTGGCCTCAAACTCAGAAATCTGACTGCCTCTGCCTCCTAAGTGCTGGGATTAAAGGCGTGTGCCACCACCACCCAGCTTTAAAAGAGAATCTTATTTGCTTTCTTTCTATTTGTTTAAAATTTTCTTTCATACTGTATATTTTTATCCTCTTTTACCCTCTGCCTTTGCTCCCAGATCATCCTCATCTTCTTTCTCATCAAATGTCATGTTATTTCTCAAAGCTAAAACTAAACAAAAATTCAAAACAAACCAAAAGAGTACAAACAAAAGTGAAAGCAAATACTGAAACAACAGAGAGAGAAAGAGGCAGAGAGAGAGAGAATACCAAACTGAAACAAATATCTCACAAATTGAAAAAATGTAGAGTCCATGTTTTGTTGGCCAACTTCTCCTGTTCCTAAATCACATATTTAAGAGTTAAGATGTACCCAATACTTCATTGGAGGAAACTGGGTTTTTTTCCCCCAATGTGGATTAATTAAGAAGTACCTTCTGTGATAAATGTGGTCTTGATTTACCTGTTGGGTATTGTCTGTGCTGTCACAATATCTTCTATGTAGATCAGTTAGTTGTGTCTGGAAGACCCTATTTCCTTGGAGTCATTCACCATCTCTGGCTCTTTCAAGCTTTCTGCCTCCTTCTCACACAGATCCCTCAATCTTGAGGAGGGGGTTTTAATAACTAGATCCATTTAGTATAAAGAGCTCCCAAGTCTCTCCCTTTCCAGCCATTGTCCAGGTGTGGGCCTCTATATTATTTGCTATCTAATGGAAGAAGGTGCTTCTCTGGTATGTATTGAGAAATTCACAGATCTGTGGGTATATCAATATCTTATACACTTGTATCTCTTTTGTCAAAGAACTGTGCATCTTATGAGACAATAATATAGTTTTATATTTTAATCTGTTTTGGTACTAGATTACTTTTATACATATTTAACAATCCCTGCATCTCTGGGATGCAGCCAACTTGATCAAGGTGGATAAAGTTTTGACTTTTTTGATTCATTTGCAATTATTTTTTTAAATATTATCATTTCATTGCTTTTTTAATTCTCTCATTTTTTTGGTAATGTTTTTATACCACTTCTCTTGCTTCTTCTTAAACATTCAATATTATCCCTCTTGCTCTCTTCAACATCATGGACTTGTTTTTATTCATTGTAGTTATATGCCCATATGTATATGCATATATACATATATTCTAAATAAACAAGTTCTGTCTATATAGTGTTTCTTGTACATATGTTATGAGATTGACTTTGGTTTTGGATAAGCAATTATTGAGGTTTTCTCTGGAAAAGACTATTTCTCCTATACGCAACATTCCTTTATTTCTTGTAACTCTTTTTACATGGTTGGGGCCTTGAGGATAGGGTATGTGGATCTTTTGACATCCACTTTGTCTGTTATTGGTGTCCTTGTTCAGCTCATATTGAGATAATCTTGTTGGTGAGAGTTTATGGATACAGCAATGGACATTGTAAGGTAACAAGTCTCACAGCAAAAGTTCTGATTGCCAACAATAAAAAATTTACTTGACATATACTGGAAGTCATCCTTTAAAAAAGTCTACATCCAGCTACTTTAACTGAAATACATGAAAAAGTTTCTATCTAGCACATTCAAAGGAAAGTTATTTGTAAAAAATGATTCACAGCAGTAACATTAGAACTATATTTATCGTGTAATATCCAAGTACAGATTTTTTTCATATAGTCTTCAAGAAAAATATAAGTTATACATGCTTAGACATGCATTATAGCTTGAAATGTTCTTTATCTAATAACAACCCTTTGTTCTTTAATATTTGATAATTAAATATTCTTTGCCTCTATACCAAAAAGAGATGGTATCTATGTTCAGCTTGATCTTGGTCATGAGCCAAAATGTAAGAAAAGAGTCCCATTATGAAATAATAAGATGTTTGGGTAGGTGATTTGGTCAGATCACCATGTTATTTCACAGCCTTTGTTTGAGCTATTCATTATTAAAGCAAGCATTATTCATGGCATATTTATGTAACTGAGCCTCTCATACAATTTTATTGGAAAAATCATATCAATCCACATCCTTAAATATAAGAAATATAAAAAGTAAATTTCACAATATCAGGTTAGTTTAACATCAAAAAAATTTGATATGAAATAAGTTCCTGTAATAATTCAACAGTGAACTTGAACAACATCTTCCTTTTTAGATATATAGTTAATCAATTCACACAAGCTTACTGTCTTAGTTTCCTATCTGTTGCTGTGATAAAATGCCTTTACCAAAAGCAAATTGAGGAATAACTTGATTTTACTTTAGGTTACAGTTGGTCATTTGGAAGACAGAACAGGAGTCAAGGCAGAAAACTGGAAGAAGGAACTGCTGAATGGACAGTGGAGGATTGGTTTGCCGTTCATAGCTTTCTCAGTTGCACCCAGAACCACATACTCAAGGGTAAAGCTTCCCCACTTTGCACAGTGGAACATTCCTACATCAATCATTAAGAAAGGGTCCTACTCATTTACAGGCAACTCAATGGAGCATTTTCTTAATTGATGTTCCTTTTCCCAGATAATTTAAGCTGGTATTAACTAACCCAGATGTGCACAATTGCATAATTATTATAAACCCACTATCAGATACTTTAGTCTCCCCCCACAATTTATGTGTCTTGTTTTGTTCAATCTTTATTCCCTAAGTCCAGTCAAACTTCTGAAGTCTGTACATTTTTCACGAATGTCATGTACATCTTACAGCATGTTTTCTTCTGTGTCTGATCTTCCACTCAGCACTGCACTTTGCAGATTGATCCTGTGTAGTGCAGTTCCTTCCTTTCTACTGCTGTTACTGTTCCATGCTGTGAGGGAAGCGTAGTTTGCTCTCCAGGTGACATGCAGGTCTCAGTTTATGGGCATATAAGTTAAACTGATACGAATACGTGAACATTGATCCTTGTGTACACCTATGGCTTTATTTATCTTGGGTAAGCATTACAGTCTGAAACTTCTATGTATTATATTAATATAAGTAATGTATACAACTTGACATTTAGAAAGAAACCAATAAGTAATAAGCAAAATTTTGGATACTTTGGCAAAGACAACATAAAGTAAGCTAAGTAGCATATTTTGAAAACATGTTTGCTATCATTTTAATTAAGAAAAAGCAAAACCTATAATAATGGTCTAAAGAGATGTCACATTGGAAAACTGAGTTCTATGCATCACAGGGACCTGACTCGGTATCCTCAGCACACAAGGGAGAAAAAAAGCCAACTATGGCTTGCATCTATAACCCTAGTTTGCACTGGTGATGTTCAAGTTGGGGTTTAAGGAGTGATTCAGGTGGGCATATTTCTAAAGTTATTTGGCCAGCCAGCATCACTGAATTATTAGAATTAGTTTTAGTGAGAGATTCTGTCTCAAAGAATGAAGATGAAGAGTAGATGCAGAAAAACATCCTTGACTTTTTACCTCCATATGCATGTGAATATGTACTAGCATACATACAAGATCTCACCCACAGAAACAGGTACATACCTTCAAAAAAAGATACAAAAAAAATAAATATACAGAGACACACAAGTGTATAGCTATTAGTACAAGTAAAATTAAAGAATAGTGAAGCTCCAATATGGATGTGAATGAATTTTTATATGTGCTAGAAAGTGATATTACTATTTTTTTTTTCCTACAGCACCCGGTATTCCCAGGCAGTTTCCCTTCCAAGTACTAACCAGGCCCGACCCTGCTTAGCTTCTGAGATCAGATCGGGCACGTTCAGGATGGTATGGCCTTAGACAATAATACTATTTTCAAACATAGTTTGGCCCTCTCTCAACTTTTCTAAAACAAGCCTAAGCATCTGGCTCCATCTAGTGTATAAATGGGAAAAATCACCCTGATAAAACTAAAAACATTTACAAATATATAATTTTACCTTTTTTTTTTTTTTCAGGTATTTTGACTTCATTTTAAATCTTTCTCAATAGTAATTGATGATGTTGTGGTAGAAAAAGACAAGGGAATTTTTAAGTGAAATGAAATAAACATCTTTCTAAATACTGTTATTTTAGTAGATGTTAGAATGGGCAGGAGGTTAGTTTGTAATGTGGGGAATTCCTAGATGCTGGCCAGGTAAAGTGGTAAGTTGTAGCAGAGCTCTATGAAAGCAGAAACTTTCCTGCTTCTTAATTAACAATGGATTTTTTTTGTTTCCTTTTACTTTTTTTCTTCTTTATTGGTTATTTTATTTATTTACATTTTAAATGTTATCCCTCTTCCTGGTTTCCCCTCTGCAAACCTCCAATCTCATACTTGGCCACCCCTTCTTCTATAAGGATGCTTCCCCTCAGCCACCCATATACCCCTACCTCACTGCCAAGCTTCCACAGGACCAAGGGCCTTGCCTGGCATTGATACCAGATCAGGCAATCCTCTGCTACATATGTGTATGGAGCTGTGGGTCTTTCCACGTGTACCCTTTGGTTGGTGGTTTAGTTCCTGGAGGTCTAGGAGGCTCCCGTTGGTTGATATTGTTGTTCTTCCTATTGGGTTGCAAACCCCTTCAGCTTCTTCAGTCCTTCCCCTAACTCCTCCATTGGGGTTGCTGTGCTCAGTCTGATGGTTGACTGCAAGCATCAGCATCTGTATTGGTCAGGCTCAGGCAGAGCCTCTCAAGTGACAGCTATATCAGGCTACTGTCAACCAAAAGATGTGCCAACATATAACAAGTCCATATGCTCCACTATGTTCATAGCAGCCTTCCATATAATAGCCAGAAACTGGAAACAACCAGAAGTTTCTCAACAGAGGAATGGATTCAGAAAATGTGGTACGTTTACACAATGGAGTTATTTATTCAGTTATTAAAAACAATGACCTCATGAAATTCCCAGGCAAATAGAAAGAAATAGAAAATACCATCCTGAGTGAGGTAACCCCACCACAAAAGAACACACATGGTATATACTCACTGAAAAGTGGATTTTAGGAAAAAAGCCCAGAATACCCACAATACAACTTGAAGATCAAATGAACCTCAAGAAGGAATACTAAAGCATGGATGCTTCAGTCGTACTTAGAAGGGAGGAATAATCATAGGATACATATAGAAAGAGGGACATGGAAGAAAGAGAGGAGGGGGAGGGAAAAGGGGGAAGGGTCAAGAGTGGGAGGAGATGGGGGAGAAGAACAGAGATTTAGGTAATTGAATGGAGGTTTGTAGCAGTGCGGGATGAGGAACTGGGGGTAATCAATAGAAAGTCACAGATGCCAATACCCAATGGGGATGACATTAGCTAAAATACTCAAAGGGAATTTGAGACCATATCCAGTGGTTAGGCACAGTCCCTGGTTGAAGGATTGGGCCCCACCCACCCATCTCAAAAGTATTAACCCAGAATAGCTCCTGTCTAAAGGAAATGCACAGACAAAGAGTGGAACAGAGACGGAAGGAAAGGCCATCCATAGACTGCCCCACCTAGAGATCCCTCCCATCTGCAAACACCAATCTGAGACTATATTGCTGGTTTTACATATTTTCTTTTAGTATAAGTTTAGTGTAAGTTTTGCTTTCTATCTTAAATGTATGCTATATATTGATAGCTTGCTTAGAGTTGTTGACATTACTAGGAACTGGTAGAAAGACTACATTGTGAGACCTTGTTAGGTGGCATGGGTTACTGGGGGCATGGCCTCAAGCATGTACATTGTCTTCAAACAGTATTCTATCTCTGCTTCATACACACTGCTAGGGAACAGCCTCAGCTGAGGGAAGGGTCTGGAGAAAGTGGATGCAAGAACAGTGACGGGAAGGAAGGATCAGACACAGGACATCATTCACTTCATGAGAGATGGGACAGAGAGAAAGCACATCTCAGTATAGCTATTCCTACTCTGACAACTTTTATCTCTTTCAGGCTTTATTTATACTTAAAATCATTTCCTCAGAAATTTTATTCAATAACTACACAATAACTTTTCAAAATATTTTCTTCTAAAATCTTCCTTGATTACATAAGAATATTGAAAGAACAAAGCAAACAAACAGCAATCTCATAGAAAAATTAACATTATGATAAAATCAATTGTCTTTAAACTTGATATCGTCTTCCTTAGGATTGGTATAGTAAAGCCTTGGGGTTAAAGAAATGCTAGACAGGATGACTCTATTTGAACTTGATTTTGTTTCAGTGTGGCATAAAATTAATAGATCAAAAGGTATTCCCTGCTATCTATTACATCAAACTTGACTTTCTACAAAATTTCAATCCCCAACTCTTCCTTTCTTTTTTCTGTATTTCTCTTATATTTGGATAAGATCACCATCCTTTTTCTTTGATTCTTAAATATTGTTCAGCCCCTTTGCTTAAGCAAGTGCAGTCTCTCAGTAAAGTCCTAGTATGACAAATCTGGTCAGGAAGGCAGGCAGTTCACTGAGCCAAAATAACTTCCTTTGTGTCCCTGCCCTGAATCCTGTTTCAATATGATTCTTATCATTATTAAAATTCTGTAAAGGACAGATCATGAATGTTCCAAGCGTTGTCTTAAACTTGCAAAATCCAAAAATCTCTAAAAGTTTACATTTAAGTAATAAGTTCTTGTGACTTAAGTCTCAATTTTCTGCATAACTTTTTTTTTCCCAGAGAACTTTCAGAAATTTCATTCTTCTTTATACTAGTTTTTTGCTATCCCAGTTCTAGCTTTTGGAGAGAGGTCTTTAACAGCTTGTCTGCCCCTCTGAAGACCCAGCAATCTGAAGGCCTCCCAGGAGAGCCACTGCAGCCAGGACAACATGTCATCGGCATACATACCCTCTCGAGACCCCACAAACTGAAGGCTTCACAGGAGATCTGCTATAGCCAGGGCCACAGATCTCTCAGGAGACCTGCAGCAACCCAGGAACACAGGAGGCAGTCTCCAAACAGAGATACCCAGACCAGCTAACACCAGAGATAGCTGAATGGCAAGAGGCAAGTGCAAGACAATAAGTAAGAGAAGCCAATATACTTTGACATCATCAAAACCAAGTTCTCACACCACAGCAAGTTCTAGATACACCAGCACACACAAAAATAAGGAAGCTGACCTGAGATTATATCTAATGAAGATAATAGAGCATTTTAAGTAGGATATAAATAATTCACTGAAAGAACTACAGGAAAACACAATCAAATAGGTGAAGGAACTGAATAAAGTGGTCCAAGACTTAAAATGGAAGTAGAGTCAATAAAGAAAACACTAATGGAGGCAATACTTGAAATGGAAAATCTAGGAAATAAGCCAGGAATTACAGGTGTAGGCATCACCAACAGAATACAAGAGATGGAAGAGAGAATCTCAGTTGTAGAAGAAGCCTTAGAAAATATTGATGCAAATGGTAAAGAAAGAAAATTCAAAACATAAAAAAACTCCTAATCTAAAACTTTCAGGAAATCCAAGACACAATGAAAAGAACAAATTTAAGAATAATAGAAATAGAAGAGATTGAAGGTTCCCAGGTCAAAGGACTTGAAAACATCTTCAACAAAATCATAAAAGAAAATTTCCCCAACCTAAAGAAAGAGATGGCCATAAATGTACAAGAATCCTAAAAGACATCAAATATATTAGACCAGAAAATAAATTCTTCCAGGCACATAATAACCAAAAGCAATACACAAAATGAAGAAAGAATATTAACAGCTGTAAGAGATAAAGCCCAACTAACATATAAAAATTGACATATCAAAATTATGACAGACTTCTCAACAGAGATCTTAAAAGCCAAAAAGACCTGGACAAATGTCATGAAGACCCCAAGAGAACACAAATGCCAGCCCAGGCTATTATATCCAGCAAAACTTTGAATCATTAGAGATAGAGAAACCAAAATATTCCAGGAAATAGCAAATTCAAACAATATCTATCTAGCTCTACAGAGTATTCTTAAAGGAAAACTCAAACACAAGGAGGGTCACTACAACAAAGAAAAAACAAGATATTAATCATCTCATCTCACAACAAAGCCAAAATGAGAGAGTCACTTGCATATAATGCTACCGATAACAACAAACAAAACAGGAAGTAACAATCATCTGCCTTTAATATCTCTTAACATCAGTGGACTCAATTCCCCATAAAAAGACATAAGTTCACAGACTGGATATACAAACAAGATTCAGCATTTTGCTTCATACAAGAAACACACCCTGATTACAATGAAAGACACTACCTCTGAATAAAAGACTGGAAAACAAGGGTCCAAGCAAACTGTCATAAGAAACAAGCTGGAGTTCCCATCCTAATGTCCAATAAACTAGACCTTCAACTAAAAGTTATCAAGTAAGATGGGTAAGGACATTTCATCTTCGCCAAAGGAAAAATCCAGCAAGGGAAAGTCTTAATTCTGAACATATATGCCCCAAATGCAAGAGCACCCACATTCATAAAAAAAAAAAAACTTTACCAAAGCTCAAAACACATATTGAACCCCACACAATAAAAGTGAGAGACTTCAATAGCCCCATCTCACTAATAGGCAGGTCATTGAAACAGAAAAAGAGGTTATGAACCAAATAGATTTAGCAACTATATACAAAACATTTCACCCAAAAACAAAAGAATGTAGATTCTTCTTCGCACTTCATGGTACCTTCTCCAAAATTCACCATATAATCCATTACAAAACAAGCTTCAACCAATAAAAAACATTGAAACCATCCCATGAATCATAACAGTTTGCCACAGACTAAGGCTAGATTTCAGTAACAACACAAAAAACAGAAAACCCACATATACATTGAAACTGAACAATGTTCTACACATGATAACTTGGTCAGGGAAGAAATAAAGAAAGAAATTAATTAGTTCCTGGAATTGAATGAAAATGATGACACAGGATACCCAAATTTATGGGACATAATGAAAGCAGTGCTAAGGGGAAAATCCATAGCACTTAGTGCCCTGGTAAAGAAACTGGAGAGACTAGCAACTTAACAGCATACCTGAGTGCTCTAGAACAAAAAGAAGTAAACACTCCCAAGGGGATTAGAAGTCACAGAATAGTCAAACACAGGGTCAAAATCAACCAAATAAAACAAAGAGAACTGTATAAAGAATCAAGAAAACCAAAAGCTGATTCTTTGGGAGAATCAAGAAGATAGATAAACTCCTAGCCAAACTAACCAAAGGGTACAGAGTCTGTATTCTAATTAACAAAATCAGAAGTGAAATGGGAGACATAACAATGGAAATTCAAAAACAATCATCAGATCCTACTACAAAAGCCTATGCTCAACAAAACTGGAAAATCTAGATGAAATGAATGATTTCCTAGGAAAACACCATTTTCTGAATTCATGTCAAGAGCAGGTGAACTATCTAAACTTGTCCATATCTCCTAAGGAAATAGAAGATGTCATTAAAAACCTCCCAACCAAGAAAACCTCAAGACCAGATGGCTTTAGAGCAGAGTTCTACCAGCCCTTCAAAGAGCTAATACCAACAGTCCTCAAACTGTTCCATAAAATAGAAACAGATGGAACACTACTTAATTAATTAAACAAACAAACAAACAAAACCCAATCAAAAATGGGATACAGAGCTAGAGAATTCACAACAGAGGAAATTCAATGGCTGAGAAGCACTTAAAGCTTAAGGAAATGGTCGAAATCCTTAGTCACCAGGGAAATGTAAATCAAAATGACTCTGAGATTCCACCTGACACTAATCAGATCAGACGTTGGTGCTATCCCATGAGATAGATCTCAAATTGGGCCAGTCATTGGACAGCCTTTCCTTCAATCTCTTCTCCATTTTGTCCCTGAAGTTCTTTTAGGCAGGAACAGTTCTGGGTTAGAAATTTAGGCTGTGGTTTAGTAACCTTGTCCCTTTGCTTGAGGCCCTGTCTATCTCCTGAAGTTACTCTTCAAGTTCCCATTCCCCAGTGTTGGGCATTTTGTCTAATGTCACCTCCATTCAGTCCTTAGAGTCTCTCACCTTCAAGATCTCTGGTACTTTCTAGAGAGTCCCTACCCTGCCCAAGGCTACTTATTTCCATTCTTTCCCTTGGCCCTCTGGGCTTCTCACCTACCCTTCTTCCATATCTAATCCTGTTATCCCTTTCCACCATGTTCACAGCAGCTTTATTTGTAATATCGAGAAGCTGGAAACAATCCAGATGTCCCTCAAGAGATACATAAATGGATACAGAAAATGTGGTTCATTTCACAATGGAATACTATTGAGCTATTAAAAATGAGGATATCATGAATTTTGAATGCTAATGGATGGAACTAGAAAATATCAACCATCAGACTGTGCTCAGGAATCCTGGTTGAGGAGCTGGCAGAAGGACTGGAGGAATGGAGGGGTGTTTCAACCCCATTGGAAGATCATTGACCTGACCATCCAGCTCTCCCAGAGTCTAGACCACCAACCAAGGATTATACTTGGAGGGATCCATGGCTCTGGATACATATATAGCAGAGGATGGCCTTGCCTGACAGTGGCAGGAGGCAAGGCCCTTGATCACAGGATGTTTGATGCCCCAGCATAGGGAGATGCTCCAACAGTGAGGCAGGAAAGTGTTGGTGGCTGTGGGATCACCTCATACAGGCAAGGGGAAGGGTGGATGTGAAATGGGGAGTTGATGGAGGGGCAACCAGGAAGTGGGATATCATGGGATTGGGTGTTGGTGAAAGGGTAACAGGGAAGTGGGATGTCATTTGGAATGTAAAGGAATGGAATTATTAATAAAAATATAAAAAGAAGGAAAATATCATCCTGGGTGAGATAGCTCAGACCAAAAGGCATACATAGTTTGTATTCACTGACTAGTCGATAGTAGAGAAAAAGTACAGGATATATGACACTTTTGTTTTTCTTTATTGGATATTCCATTTATTTACACATCAAATGTGATCACTTTTCCCAAGTTCCTCCCCTCAGAAACCCCCTATCCCATACCCCCTCCACTTGCGTCTATGAGGGTGGGCACCTACCCACTCACCTACTCACCCACCCTCATCTCCCTGCCCTCACATTCTCCTACATTGGAGCATCTAGCATTCATGGGAAGAAGGACCTCTTCTTCCATTGATGCCTGACAAGGCCATCCTCTGCTACATATGCAGCTGGAGCCACAGGTTCCTCTACGTACACTTCTTTGCTGATAGTTTAAACTCTGGGACCTCTCGTTAGTTGAATTTTTTGATCTTCCTTCAGTCTTTTCTCTAACTTCTCCCTTGCAGAACTCATGATCAGTTCAATGATTGGCTATAAGCATCTGCCTCGGTATATGTCAGGCTCTGGCAGAGCCTCTCAGGAGACAGCTATATCAGACTATTGTCAGAATGCACTTCTTGGTATATACAATAGTGTCTGTGTTTGGTAACTTTATATGGGATGGATCCCCTGGTGGGACATTCTCTGGATGTCCTTTCCTTAAGTCTCTGTTCCACAATTTGTCTCCTTATTTGCTCCTGTGAATATTTTGTTACATCTTCTAAGAAGGACCAAAGCACCCACAATTTGGTCTTCCTTCTTCTTGAGCTTGATATGGTCTGTGAGTAGTATCTTGAGTATTCCAAACTTTGGGGCTAATATCCAATTATGAGTAAGTGCATACCGTGTGTGTCCTTTTGTTTTGTTGCCACACTCAGGATGATATTTTCTATTTCCATCCATTTGTCTGCATATTTCATGAAGTCATTGTTTTTAGTAGCTGAGTAATACTCCATTGTATAAATGTGACAAATCTCCTGTATCCACTCTTCTGTTGAGGGATATCTGTGTTGATTCTAGCTTCTGGATATTATAAATAAGGCTACTATAAACATAGTAGAGCATGTGTCCTTGTTATATGTTGGAGCATCTTTTGGGTATATATCCAGTAGTGTTATAGCTGGATCTTCAGGTAAAATTATTTCTACTTTTCTCAGGACTCACCATATTGATTTCCAAAGGGATTTAACCTGCTTGTTGTGCCACCAGCAATGGAGGAATTTTCCTCTTTCTCCACATCCTTGACATCTATTGTCACATGAATTTTTTTTAACTTTTATTGTATTATGATGAGAAAAGTTACATGATTTCAATTTATCTGAATTTGTTGACCTTTAAAACATATTTTAAGTAAATAAAATTGCAACGCATTCTTGTTTCCATTTTGTACCCCAACTCCTCCCAGAGACCCCCATTCAATACTTACAATAACTTTTTTGTCAAATTCTTTAAAATTTATAAAATATAATAACAATACAAATGAATATTATAAAAGTTGTTTGATATAAAACAATAATCAATTTAACAGTCTTATGTAGATGATGATCTACAGCAATAGTGAAAATACGTTTTTCTCAATATAAATTATAAGTAACTCCAAACATATTAACTGTATGTTTCAAAATAATACATCATCACTAGTATTTTCTTAAATGAACATAAATATATAAAGTCTTTTTGTTTGTTTGTTTGCTTTGTATTTATTAGAGCTTAAAATCTTGGCTCTTACTGTGGTACAAGCCCAAAGTAAGAACAATTTTTAGACATTGGATTTCATTGTAATAAGGCTATACTTCAATGACCCTCACATCACCAAAGGATTTTACCTCCATCATAGCTAAGCTGAGAGCTGATAGTTCTACTGCACCAAGGAATGAATTGTAGGCCCGATTTTTGGATACAGACTTCCTGCTATGGTCAAAGCTAGTTGACTTGAGTGAGTGAATTTATTCTCAGCCCAAAGAGAATAGGTTACATTCATTTAAGAAATGCTGTGTATATTAAGATGGTCTATCCATAAAGACATTCACCAACTGTTTCAATGAACAATGGTTCTGCTTGGAGGGTGGCACAGACATTAGGTGAGGGTAAGAATCTGGTTCATTGGCTGTGATAATTTGGAAAAGCAATCGTCTCACAGAAAGAATAACTTATAAAGTCCTCTTCTTCATACTTGATACAAGAGTTACAAACTTTAAGCAAAGCATTCAGTCTCATTCTTTGTTGTTCATCTACAAGCCCCTTCCCAATTTAATTGTCTATGTTTCTTTTGGGTATATAAATACTTTGAAATATGAAAGCTGTTCTGAAAAGCTTAGTATAGTGTAAAAACATGAAATAAACAATACTACTAATAGAGAGGCTGAGATAGGAGAATTAAGATTTCAAGACAATTATATTGTACACAGCAAGACACTATCAAGAACAAGCTGAAAATGTATATGGATTCTACAATATTGGACCTACTTCTACAATTACCAAATTAGAGAGATTGGTGATGACAATCAACAAATTTCTAATTCCTCATATTTTTGGATTTCAAAAGATTAGCATATATTGTAATATTAATTTTCATATTAAGATATCAAGAAAAAGTAATTGTTACTTCCTGTTGTTTTTGTTGTAAGAGGTGGAATTAGGTTTGTTGAAAGATTATTTTCTTGCCTCTTCTGGGTTGTAGTTTTGCTCCATATGTTGATGTTTTCCATCTATTATCCTTTGTAGGGCTGGATTTGTGGAAAAATATTGTGTAAATTTTGTTTTGTCATGTAATATCTTGGTTTCTCCATCTATGGTAATTGAGAGTTTTGCTGGGTATAGTAGCCTGTCTGGCAGTTCTGTTTTCTTAGAGTCTGTATGACATATGCCCAGGATCTTCTAGCTTTCATTGTCTCTGGTGAGAAGTCTGGTGTAACTCTGATAGGCCTGCCTTTATATGTTACTTGACCTTTTTCCTTTACTGCTTTTAAAATTCTTTCTTTGTTTAGTGCATTTGGTGTTTTTATTCTTACGTGATGGGAGGAATTTCTTTTCTGGTCCAGTCTCTTTGGAGTTCTATAGGCTTCTTGTTCATGGGCATCACTTTCTTTAGGTTAGGGAAGTTTTCTTCTATAATTTTGTTGAAGATATTTACTGACCCTTTAAGTT
>JADRCD010024246.1:0-15282 GCA_019843815.1 Montemys delectorum
AAAAAAAAAAATCATACTCAGTTCTTAAATAAATCACTGGTAAATTTTAGCCCCCTGTTGAAGTCAGTGCACCATTCTAAAGAACACTAATTTTAGATCATATTCCATGTGGTACAACAGCATTATTTATGCTGAGCATCAACCAAGACAAATACTGCAGATGCTGGCCACAGCACCCCAGAGACACTTTCCCATTGAACTTTGAGGCCACAGCTGGGGCTGGGACACTCTAAACAGCCAGATTCCTGCCTACCGCACTTTCTCAGTCAACTGAACCAATACTGGATGCTGTTTATACATTTTATAGAGGGGACTATGGAGCCCTCGGTCACACAGAAACCACAAACAGCAACAAAATGGTGAGGCGCATGAGGTTAAACAACATCCCTCACAAAAGTCAAAGCCTTGCAGGACAAGCCTTGCTCCACTTACCCAGCATAGCGGTTGTCATAAGAGTGGCAGTGCCCAAGTTGCAGAATCTTCAAAAGGAGCCAGCAAACAGGCAGAAAAGCAGCTGCGTGGCTCGTGGACTTCCCGAGGAACTTCATACCGTTGCAATGAGAGCAGTTGAAAGTTGCTTAACAGCAGTTACCAAAGGAAGAGGCTGGAGGTGACTTACAACAACCCCCTGCTCACCAGCAAGTTGTCTGGCAAAGGGGTGGGGCAGAAGGCTTGGGAATGAGCAAACTGTGACACTTTAGACAGCTGGGAGTTGCTATTAAGACTGGGTCTTGTGAGGAAATGCAGCCCAGCCCAGCCTGGAAGCAGGGGCTGATCTTAAATCAGGCTCTCCTGAAGGGGCTGGGCCTCCCTGAGCTGACTCACAGGCAGGCTTTGCAGGGTGCTATAGCCTGTTGGTAACCCTTCTCTGGTTTTGGTTTGTCTGTTTGCCTATTGGAGATCACTAAGTCTTTTGTATAACCTTTCTTCCTCTGCTACCTTGATAGCATAGGGACGGGATGGGATTTTAATTGCCAACAGTATGTAAGAGATGAGTCCAACATGCTGGCAACGACATTCCCGGCTTAATGATTTGTTCTGCCACAACAGATTTCCACACAGGTTTTCTAGATTGAAGCCCACAATGAAGGGAACTTCACGTGTGAAGGAGGAGGCTTAGGCACCTGGATGTAAGAGGCTGGCCTCATTCTGGCTTGTAACTATATGTGGGTAAACAGAGGCTCTGCTAGCCTGCTAGGAGCTCTCGGTATTCATCCTGCGTCAGCAGTATCCAGATCTGTGGCTGTTGAACAGTTTCTTGAAGGACTGGGAAGTCTCCCAGGGCTTGATGACCTTGGTTGCACATTTGGAATCATTTAGGGAAGCTGAGAATTTCAATCAGAATCCGGAAGGATGGCACCTGTCATTGAAAAGGCTCCCCCAGTGGCTAGGGAGGTGGTTCAGTGAATGAAACCAGTCCTGGGAAAGCATGAGGACTCCGGTTCAGATCTCCAGCATCTGTATAAAGGCCAGTCCTCAGGGTGCAGGTCTGTGACTGCAATGTTGAAGGGTGTGGGGAGAGACAGGTATCATTGGGGGTGGAGTGCTGGTGCACATAGTGACTAGCTCATTCAGTGATTCCAGTGTCCAGGTACCAAGCTGGTCTAGAGCAGGGCTTTTCAAACTTCTAGTGCCTATAAAGTTACTGATTCATTCTGAAGAGGGTTGCCACTGAAGTGGGAAATTCTGCATTTATGAGTTGTATCAAGGTGAGGGCCCATGTGAAGATACCTCAGCCACACGTGGAGTAGCAGAAAGTCTTGACTTTAGAACGAGCCATGCTTTTTCTCCTCTCTCTAGACTATAGTGCGGGAGGGGACACAAACCAAGACACTCTGAGAACTGGCTCTGAATTTTCTTCACAGTAACAAGCTTCTACATAGCCATGAACCCCCACGTTGTGGGTTTGCTTTGCCATAGCTCTGGGGGTGTGAGGACACAGCCTGTCGCCTTTGTGCTGAGCACTGGTGCCGTTTAAGAAGACAGTGGGCTACAGTGGCTTTACTCCAGTCAATCATACTTGTGAAGTTTCCAGAACATCTGTACCCTCCACCCCATGTCCTGTTCCTGAAAGCCAAGCTCCCCTGACAGGGTCAGTTTCAGGTTCATGACAGTCAAGATCATTTAAAATGATTCTCTGACATTTTCAAATGCTCCCAGAATTAGTTGAACTGATCTTTTCTCTCTGTGTCCCATTCCCAAAACCAGGGAAATCTGCTATGGAACTCACTCTGTTGAATTTTGTCTGGTTGCTTCATTAAACTGCTTTTCTCCCCAAAATACAGAGTTGTATCCCATTCATTGTACGAATGAAACTCCATACAGCTTAGCTGGAGGGAAACAACATTCCCTGAAGGAATGATTGACAGCATTTGATAACTGGGGGATGAACCTGGAAAGAGATTCATTTGACAAAGATTGACTTTGCCCAGTCCTGCATTCAGGTGAAGTGGACATCCCTTAGGCAGATGCTTTGGGGACTGGAAATTCCTTAAGTCTCTGGGTCTCCTGGTGTTGTGTGTGTGTGTGTGTGTGTGTGTTTTCCTTTTGGACTTCAGTGCCTAGCACTTTGGTCTTTTTATACTGGTGGGTGGGGGTAGTGTTCAAAGCAATACTTGAGACTTTTTTGATGAGCTCAAGAAAGCTTATACGAAGCCAGTGACCTGTTGAAATAAGAGGTTACTGTATAAATAAAACACTTCATCTCTCTGCACTTCATTATGTCAGAAGAATGTATAAATCTGTCATATTATATCACAGCATTAAACGAGGAATGTTCAGTGCCTGAGTAAGGATTAAACTCATCTTCAAACCATTCTGCAGGATCAGATCCAGAAAGAATGTTCTGCATGAGACTCAATAGTCTCTGAGACCAAGGAAACCATTCCCTGGACTATTGAAAGAGGCACAGAGACCCAGTAGGCATCCCCTAGCCTTACTAAAAATTGCAGATCAAAGAGAGCTTCTCAAACAATGGGAGCCATTTCTAGCAACCCTCCTTTGCTTTTTTAAGGTCCAGGTTATCTGATCAAGCTTCTCTTGGGGCAGATAAGCACTCATAAAATGAGTGATAAATGAGGTCTATTTAGCAAGCAGGAGGAGACAAGAATGGGGTTATAGATAGATTCGAGGATAAACGCTCCATTTTTTAAGCCACCAAGAGGGAGTGAATTTAGTTAAACTCCTTGAGAATTTGGAAGTGGTAAGATGAGAAACACTGTTTACCAGTTATGTGCCTGTCATATTTTAGTGGAAGGAATAAACTTTATTAAAATAAAAATTGTCATGCAAAGAAAGTAAAAAAAACTATATTTGTGAAAGGAAGATGTTATCCTTGCTTTGGATCCATTATTGATCATTAGATAAATTTTAGATCTGAAACTGGCTGGTGGTGGAAGTGGGGAGGCCAGGAAAATGTTTTCTAAGTTTTTCCTTAGGCATAAGGATAAGACAAGATTTATTTTGATAAATACCAGGAGAAGATAAAGGTGTTGGGCTCTGTACTAAAGCTACCTGCCATGGCAGTTGGCTTCCTGGTCATTATTGAATGTCCAATTAGCACATGCCCATTGTTGATCCATCTCTTTTATGGCTTTCAGGCATTGCTCATCTTGAGAAAGAGGTGCCTGTGTACTGCTCAAGAATCTCCACAGTTGTTTGAGGAATGTTCCAAAGCTTCCTTTAGTAATAAACTACAATCCTACCCCTTTCCAGCCCTACCAGCTTCCTTTCTGAACCTTCCCTGCCAGAAATGAAGATACTTAAAGTCACATTATTGCCCTTCCTTTTGGCTGCCAGACTACTGAAACAGTGGTCTCCACGACATTGGAATTTCCCAGGAGTCTCTTGTGGAGAGAAGGAAAAGGTGGAAGCCTGCTGGCAGACAGAGGAGGAGCTAGGCAGACCACATTGCAGGAGAGCCTAGAACCATGAATCAGGGCCACATAGTGATCAGAACTGGTTAATAAGTCAAACTCTTGTCCTTTGTTTTCATTTCAACCTTATGTCAGGATCCTGAATATGAACTTGGGAAGGAGAGGAAGGGGTGTCACTGGACCTCCTTGTTTTTCCTGAACAAATCCTTATTTGCTTTTCATGGTTGCTTCTTTCTTTAATTGACCAGGTGAGGAGGAATGGTTGAACCATAGGGCCAACCCTTGACCCTAAGAGCCCAGTAACACTGCTTTGTCCAGTAACTCCAGTCTTCCCTTACTATTCATTCCTCTTGCTCCTGAACTTAACACAATCCAGTCCTCTTCTCTGTGTACCCAAAGCTGCTCAAAAGTACATTCTTGAGCCTTGGTGACTTGTTTCCATCCCTTCCATCCACTCAAGACCAGCATAACCTCTAAATGTACAGAACTCTATTCTTTTTGTCATATTATTTATCTATTATTTTTGTCATACCATATATTCTGATAGTGGTTTTATAAGGATTAGTTCGAGGTCTTCCAGACCATGCTCAACTTAATTTCCCTGGCTTAGAAGGATCCCAGTTTTGAGGCCAGCAGCAGCCAAAGGAATGGGTGTACATAAATGTAAGAATTGCAGGATCTGGACCTCCTCATTATATTGACTGTAAACAAGCCAACAAAATAAATGTAGGGTCACTTTTTAAAAAAGAAGTTAAAAGGGTGATATGGCTTGTAGAAAACGTAGTCTCATGATGTTGACATGAAAAATGTTCCTAGGGGGCCGAGCTTAACAACCTGATGGCTCAAAGCTGAGAAAATGTTAATGAGCCACACAATGACTTCAGATCATTGTGTGTATTGATCTCATTTGCCCAAGGGCCATATATTTCTAACAAGAGTGGAGAAGGAATATACTAAATCCTCTTGCTCAAAAAACGAAAGAAAAACCCTTGTCGTATTCATTAGCTTGTGGGGTTTTTGCAGGCGCTTCTGAGGATAAAACAAAATCCTGGACACCCGGAAAGCATGCTACCACCGAGCACCAACCCTCAGCCCTCTCTATGGTCTTACCGAGAGACATTTAAGACTTTGAAATGGACACAAATGATCACTCGACTTCCTCTCAGTAAAATGCTGGAGTGTGTGAGATTGGTGAACTTTTTAACAGCATGAAATTTTGTATCTAGGTAAATTTTCCATCCTATGAAAACAGACAATGTAAGTGATCTTTGTCTTTTTAATGTTTGTTTATTTATGTGTTTGAATGTTTTACCTGTAGGTATGCCTATGCACCATGTGTGTGCCTGGTGCTAGTGGAGACTAAAAAAGTCATGAGATCCCCTGGAGTTGTTACAGATGGTTGTGAGCCACCATGGTTGGAAACAAGTTCTGGCCCTCTGGAGCAGCAAGTACTTACAACCATTGAGCATCTCTCCAGCCCCTTTCTTATTCTTATAGAAATCTAAGTAATTTTTAATTGACAGAATAACTTTCTCCCTGCCTTATTAAAAAAATACTATTTTCCTATCTGTAAAATAATTCCACTAACTCTTTAATCATACATGTTTGTAGTTCCTTGATTTATCCTTCAAACTGGCAATGTTATCTTTCCCAGATGACTCATTTAATTAATAGTTACATAAAATCTTTGCTACCTGTTAATTTTATGCTTGTATGATAGCCTTTATTTTGAATAATTACATGGCAATGCTCACCGAGTTGAGCCAACTCTGACAGTTCAATAAATGTCATCACTAGAACATATGTTCCCACAGGTACTCCCCCTTACACCAGGCAAGCCTTTTTCTTGGTTTACAAGCTGGATCTAAAGGAGCATGGAGATTTTACCTACTAGTTGAGGCTTCTAATTAAAATTTCTCTCTCCACTAATTTCTCTTGTATATTTTTTATTTGTGCCACTAAACTAAATTTGGTCTGAGAAGGCATCTGTACTTTGAGAGTTTGTGATATGCACTGCAACTTAACTGCTTATTGGCCCAGTGAAAGCCCAAGGAGGCTTATAGTGTGTAATAGAGTCTCTGCCACCCAGTGGCTGGGATTCTACCTATAACAGGAACCCAAATGATCAAACCATATGTAAATAAGATAGACACTCACCAAGCAGTATCCAATCCAGCTGCTGTGCTTGGTTCATAGGGCATATGCTTTATGGAAGGGAGCTTTCATAATCTTTTATGGTGCCAAGGATACTTGAATTGAAAATCTCTCTGTGTTCCCCCAAACTTGATGAAATTTAGTTAACTTAAAGATTTTCTTTGAATAGTGCATAGCCTACTGACAGTGACCACGACTTTAACTTCTGATCCCTCATTTGATGCCCTGTGCTGTATTGAGATTGTTCTTGCCAGTGACAGAAGGCCATTTTCTCTGTCTATTTGGCCATTTCAAGTTCAAATAGACAGGTTCAGATCCTGCCAATAAAGAACAGCTCTTTTATATGAGCACTATTGAACATGTAATTTTTTTATATTTGTAATTTGAAACTACACCGTATTGAAGACTATGCATGTATAGTCTAGAGAAGCCCATAAATTCCATGTGTGAGCGTGTAATACTTTTTTCTACCAACCTCCAGAAAAACTAATATGTGACATTTAACATTTCTTTCAAAGAGAAATAAATATATTGAGTATCTCTAAAGTTTCAAAAAAGATAAAAGAAAAGAAAAAAGAAAACTCAAACCAATAATGCATGGCCTTGAACCATGGTGGCTTTGAACTCACAAAAATCCATCTACCTCTGCCTCTTTGGTATGTGCTCAGCACCAAACTTACAACTATTTTAACAATGCAAGTTCATATTATTAAAGTAAATCATTTTGTAAACAAAACTTTGTTAATAATTTTTAGCATGATAAAAGTCATAGATCAATGTTTAAAATTATATTAGAACATATTAAATTTTATTTGAGTATACTTTCATTAACCTACCCACTTGTGCTTGTAGACTTTGAAAATGTAACTGTGTACAACTAAATAAAATCATTATTCTGACAAACACTATATTTTGACAGGAATCATTATATAATGTATTAGCCTCGAGACAACTTCTAAAATCTCTTAAGGCGTTCAAAGATGAATAGCTCAATCCGAAATGGACAAAAATATGGATGGGAATTTCTGCAAAGACAGTATAAAATATGCCAACAAAAATAGTCATGAAAGAATGGCAAATAGACCCACAATATCATTCCATACAGACAGTGATGGTGGCCACAATGAGATATCATTGCACAGGTGTAGTGATGGGTACAGTAAGGGGTAGAAAATAGTGCTGAAATAATGTGAAACAATTTCCCCAGATGGTAGCTCACAAAATAATAAAGCTGTAAAGGAAACGGCTTTTTTATCCACAAATCCCATGCTTAGCCTCCACCAAGCGTACTGGAAGTGCGCGATTACCTCACCACTTACAGTCAAATGTTCACAGTGGCATTAAGCGTAAGAGTCAAAAAATGGAGCAACCTGTCAATGTTTACTAATCAATCACGGATGGATTGACAAATATGGTGTACTGGCTAGTTTTGTGTGTCAACTTGACACAGGCTGCAGTTATCACAGAGAAGGGAGCTTCAGTTGGGGAAGTGCCTCCATGAGATCTAGCTGTGGGGCATTTTCTCAATTAGTGACCAAGGGGGTAGGGCCCCTTGTGGATGGTGCCATCCCTGGGCTGGAAGTCTTGAGTTCTATAAGAGAGCAGGCTGAGCAAGTCAGGAGAAGCAAACCAGTAAGGAACATCCCTCCATGGCCTCTGCATCAGCTCCTGCTTCCTGACCTGCTTAAGTTCCAGTCCTGACTTCCTTGTGATCAACAGCAATGTGGAAGTAAGCCAAATAAACCCTTTCCTCCCCAACTTGCTTCATGGTCATGATGTTTGTGCAGGAATAGAAACCCTGACTAAGACATGTGGTATATTCATACAATGGGACACTATCTGGCCATTAGTAGAAACGAAACAGTACTGCTTACTATAAGACAGATAGACTAGAGAAAAATGAAGGGGAAAAAAACCCTGACCTAACAGACCTACAAAACATATAATATGAATTCCTATTTCTGTGAACTATTTAGAGCCAGATTAAAAGACATGTTGAGAACAGCTACTGAGGGATGGCGAAAAAGAAGATGGAATGAATACCAGTAGATAAGAGATTGCTTTCTAATTCCATAAATGCTCTGGAGTCATGGAATTATTGCATGAATTATTACTGAAAACAGAATGTAAGCTAATCTAATTATTGCACATCTATTTACATCACATGTTTATGCTTTGGCTTTATATATTCTATAGAGTGGCTATATCCTTGGTTAATTTTTTCTTAGATCATAATGGCTGCAGAACTTTGTGCGGTGCTCACTCATGACTTCTGCCTGCCAGTCAAATGGTCACTTGTGGTGGGCTGCTCTCTGTTATAACTCTCAAACATTCTCTGTAAAAGAAGTCAGTTATAACCAGTAACTTCACAAAGTTAAAATTTCTAATTAATAGTGGTAATGAGACCATAACAAGAACAATATTAACAGGGCAAAACTGCTGTTTGGGTTTCTGTTTTGTTGTTGTTGTTGTTGTTGTTGTTGTTATTGTTGTTGTTTATTTTCCCTTTTTAAGTTAGTGTCTCATGTGACTCTGACTAGTTCCCAAGTCCCTATGTGGAGGAGGATCCTGAACTCTTGATCCTCCTGCTGCTACCTCCCAAGTGCAAGGATGAGAGCTGTGCTTTGCCATATCTAGTTAATGTAGTGCTGGGGATTGAACAAAGGCCTTGTGCGTCTTAGGGATGTATTCTACCAACTAGGCAAATGTCCCAGCCCTGCACTTCTGCTTCTCAGGAGTTATGTTTAGGAGAAAGAAAAAAAAAAGCTTTCTTCTAAAAAAATGGTCCTCTTTCCTTTTCATCCCATCCCCCTTCTCCCTTATCTTGAGTTCTACTTACCCTCTTATAAATTTAAGGGTTTTATTTATCTTTATGTGGATTTTTACTACTGACATTTACCATGTTGGAAATTGAACTGGAAGATTTAAACCTGGTGGTCTGTTGTATTACCATGTTAGAAGGTAGCAGAAGCCTACAGTCACACCACCCCAGCATGGTATGTAGAGGAGGTAAGAACTGTATGCTATAGTAATACACTTGTGAAGTTAGTTCTTGAGATCTTGTGAGAATCAATGTGCAAGTTTGTCCTAGAATATTAAATAAAGCATTAGAGGCAAAACTTTGGGTTCAAATTTTATTTGGATTCCCTGTATTTGAAGAGCCACAGAGCATGGAAAGCTTAGCAGAGGCTGGTGAACATTGGGCTTGCTTCCTTGATTTCCTGCTGCTAGATGCTCTAGCTGCCAACAGGATGGGCTCCAGTCATCTGCCTACATTAGGATTCTGTGTCTTATCAGTAGCTTTCTGTGCTTTATACTGACTTTATTACATCCTCTTAGAACAACAACAAAGAACAATAAAATCCTCATTTCTATAAGAACTAACAATTTAACAATTATGTTTCCTTTTCTGCTCACTTTTGAAATTGTATTGCTTCAATTAGATAGATAAGAGTGTGTCTTAGTTACATATGAAGTGATCTCAGGGAGTAGTTTAGACATATACACTGAAATGCACATACACACATAAAAAATGGCATATATATACATATATATGAACATATATGTAAAATATACACATGTGTATAATTTGTCTTATTCAAGTTAGAGATTCATCTCTAAAAAACTTAGTTAAAAGTTCCAGGATATTTTTGCATTAAAATTAACTTATTTGATAATAAACTATATTTGTAATTTCCAAGAGGCCTCTTAAAAATCACGAAGATATATTTTTTCATTTAACACTAGAAATAATCATTTTTTCACAAAATCTATATTTTTGTTGATATGTTGCAAGAGTTGTCAAATTAAGAGTTGTGCCTCTTCCCAAGTGAGAATACTGGGAACAAAATGCTGTTAACATTAATAATACAGGCACTGCAGCCTGGATGGGAAGTTCTGAGAGATTTTCAATGTCCCTGGATTCATGGCATGTTTTCCTTTATCAGAGTCTTAGTGATGTTTTGTCTGATAATGCTAGGTATTAGTAGTATCCTAATTCATTCACTGTTGCTATAACAGTAGCTGAGACTAGGTAATTTCTAAGTGATAGAGGTTTGCTTGGTATATGGTTCTAAAGTCTAAGTGCACAGCATGAGCCTTTGAGAAGGCTTTTATTCTGTTGCTCATTGCAGAAGGCAAAAGAACAAGAGGACACAGGAGCCACAAAATGGGGCCAAATTCCATCCTTTAATCAGCAGCCCACTCCCAAGATGACGTATCCATTCCTGTCCTAGTGACATTAATCAATTCATGAGGATGGAGTCCTCATGGCCTATTCACTTCTTAGTGCTGTCACCATGGCAATTAAGTTTGAACATGGATTTTCAAACAGGCAGTTGAAGCAAATTTAAGCAGTGTTAAGTTCTAACAGTTATAAATTCCATTCATTATTTAGAAGCTTTTTGGACCTACACTTAATTTAAATCCATTATATTCTAGATCAGTGGTTTCTAGATCATGTATCTCAGATACATGAATGAAGTTTTACAGAAATGCAGACTCACTACGTCTCCTTAATTGTTATCTTTACAACAGCATTAGCTATGCTTTGTATGTTGTTAGTATGGTTTGTACATATAACGTCTCAGAATTATGATGTTATATAGCAAATGTATTTCTCTGTATAAAATAATCTTCATCTGATGACATAAATTATGATGCAACATTCACTTCATTACTTAAAGACACATCGAACTGCGTTGTGAATATTTGTGTTTATCCTCCGATTTGTGCTGCGCCCAGCTTGGATCAAAGAAGCTTCTTTTTGCAATGGATAGTAGTTAATGCAGAGATGCTCGCTGGTCAGAGTGCTGAGTGCAAATAACTCACCTGAGTGCAAATAACTCACCTGAGTGCAAATAACCTGAGTGTAAATAACCTGAGTGTGAATAACCTGAGTGTAAATAACCTGAGTGTAAATAACCTGAGTGTAAATAACCTGAGTGCAAATAACTCACCTGAGTGCAAATAACCTGAGTGCAAATAACCTGAGTGTAAATAACCTGAGTGCAAATAACCTGAGTGTAAATAACCTGAGTGTAAATAACCTGAGTGCAAATAACCTGAGTGTAAATAACCTGAGTGCAAATAACCTGAGTGCAAATAACCTGAGTGTTCTGCTGTCGCTCAATCGTCTACATCAACCTTCCTTTTCACAATACTTAAGGATCATTGGGAAACAGAGTGGACAAAATGTAAGAGCTGGTGGCAAGAGCTGTGAAATTCTGACTTCAGGGCATTACACAGCTGTTGCTCACATCAGCTCACAGCAGCTGTGGTTACCAACACAAGACCTAATAAAAAGATCAAGATTCTTGTCAGTCAAAATTACAACATAGAGAAATTCCCTCAGAGGCCTTACTGGTCTCAGAGGACCCACTGATGCTTGGTGGCTGTTGAGGTAGGAAGGGTCAATTCTATTCCTGGTGGTTTACAGATGTAACCAAAATCCTTAGCTTTTGTCCACATTCTCCCGACCGTAGAATCCCCCTGTCTTATCCCAAGTATCCACAGGAATCCCCTGAATTGGGTCTGCATTTCCCCCTCAGTTCCATCATAAGTAAACTCTTGTTTCTATGTTCACGCTAGCTGCTGGCAAATTTATTGAGCTGTTTCTGAGTTGCTCAGAAGACATGGGATTCCCAAGCTGAAAATTAACCCAGTGTTTCTCTAGGTGCCTTGAGTGCATTTCTGAATTAAAGGAAAGCATCAACTATCCAATTGGAGCTTCAACACTGTCCCACATAAGGGTCTTGCAGTGTTCCTGTTATCTGAGTCAGCCTTCTTGGTTGAATTGCCGTTGGGACATACATTGTGACATTAAACTCACAGCTGTAAGATTTCATTCGTTTTTCTTTGTTTCTGTCATTTCTGAGACCCTTCTACAGGACTTTAGAGTGACTCTTCCAACATTTAAAGTAGATGTTATCACTCCTATGTATACAATTTTCTAATAATTCCCAAAACCATAATTGGTCAGTAACAGAATGCCAGAATCATATATGGTTGGAGATGTCTATTGAGGTCTACCCTACTGAGATTCCAAATGAGATAGAAGCTGGAAATAGGCCATTGGCTCTTAGCAAATGGAGAGAACTCCACTACGTAATGGTTATGGAACCCTGTGACTACACATAGATTGGGTTGTGTTGCCCATTGGCTTTGAACTGGGACAGAGCTGTGATGGTTTGTCTCTAATAACAATTCATCTTCCTTGAACTTAACCTCATGTCAACCAACTAAAGGTATGTGTGTGTGTGGGTGTGTGTGTATATATATACACACACACATATATATAATGTATGTATGTATATAGAATATATGTATGTATGTATATAGAATGAATGTATGTATGTAGAATATATGTATGTATGTATATAGAATGAATGTATGTATGTATATATGTAGAATGTATGCATGTATGTATGTATATAGAATGTATGTATGTATGTATATAGAATGAATGTATGTATGTATATATGTAGAATGTATGTATGTATGTATGTATGTATGTATGTATTTTCTCTCCCCCTTTTATGTTCCGCATCTGTTCTCCCTTTAACATGGATTTGCCAGAATTCAGCTCCTGATCATCTCTTATTTGTCTGCCATTGATTCCCACCTAGTCTCTAGGCTAAAAATATCAAAATGCTGACAATTTTTGTACTGTCATATTTATATTTCTAGGTCAGACCTTACCCCTATATTTTAAATTCTTAAATCCACTCTCTTAATCAACATCGCTATTTGGATGTCTAATAGTCATGATAAAATGAACATAGCCAAAACTGAAGGCACAGTTCTAGTCTAACACAAATCTAGACCTCTAATCTAGTAGTCTTTCAAACCTACTTCTTGTCAACTGTATCTTTCTATCTACTCAGATACAAAAGAAATTATTATTGACTCCCTTTTCTGTGCGCACATGGAATCTGTGAGAAAATTGTGTTGATGTCACTCTCTTTAACATATGTGCAGAATCCAACTCTTGACTTTCCAGGTACCAATTTGGTATGTTTCCCTCATCTCTCCCTTATATGATCATACATGCCTTCTCACGATTCTAGAACCTCATACCCACCATGGCCCTCTTCAACCTCCTCTTTACAGAGGTTAGTGCAGTCTTTTACATATGTAAGTTTAATTATGTCCTTTTGTGTATAGCTTAATTAGGTCATGGTAAAAAAAAAAATCAGGATTCTTTTTTTAATAAAGGCTCATGCAACCAAGTTCACAATCACCCTGTGATTGTGTTCAAAATCACTCTGATTTTGTTTACAACAGCTTCCCTTCTTGCCAGTGGACATGTACATGTTCAAAATCCTGGAATCTGAACATTTAAGGACACAGCAGGATCAGGGAAGCTAAAAATTTCGAGACAGAAAAATCTTCCTGGAGTAGGGTTCTTGGTTTCTCAAGGAATTTGGACTATCATGGCAGAATACCATAAGCTGTTTGGCTTAGAGTATTATAGTCTCATAGTTATGCACACTGGAAAGCCGGAAAATGAGGTGCTGACAATTTTGACATTTACTGAGAGCATTCTTATTTGTATAGCCACTTTCTAATTGTATCTTGATAGGCCAGATAATGAAAAAAAAATGTTTTTCATATGTTTTCTTAGAAGAGCACTTATTCTATCTGTAAGGGCTCCACCCTAAAGCCTGAATAGCTTCCCAAAGGCCCATTTCTTAATGGCATTATGCTGGAAATTAAGGCTTTAACATATGAGTTTGGGGTGGATAACACAAATCTTCAATGAACAGATATGGGTCTAATATAATCACAAAGCTTTATGTAAGAGGGAGGAAGAGTTTTTGATTTTAGCCATTCTGACTGGTGTGAGGTGGAATCTCAGGGTTGTTTTTATTTGCATTTCCCTGATGACTAAGGATGCTGAACATTTCTTTTTTTTTTTTTAACTTTTATTGTATTATGATGAGAAAGGTTACATGATTTCAATTTATCTGAATTTGTTAACATTTAAAAACATATTTTAAGTAAATAGAATTAAATCACATTCTTGTTTCCCTTTTCCACCCCAACTCCTCCCAGAGACCCCCTTTCAATACCTACAATATCTTTTTTTGACATATTCCTTGAAATTTATAAAATATTATAATAATAAAAATAAGTATTATAAAAGTTGTTTGATATAAAACAACATTCAATTTAACAGTCTTATGTAGATGCTCGTCTACAGCAATAGTGAAAATACATACATTTTTCTCAATATAAGTTTTAAATAACTCCAAACATATTAACTGTGTACTTCAAAATAACACATCACTACTGGTATTTTCCTAAATGAACATAAATATATAAAGTCTTTTTGTTTGTTTTGTATTTAGTAGAGTTTAAAATCTTGGCTCTTACTGTGGTACAAGCCCAAAATAAGACCAATTTTTAGACATTGGATTTTATTGTAATAAGGCTGTACTTCACTGACCCTCACATCACCAAAGAATTTTACCTCCATCGTAGCTAAGCTGAGAGTTGATAGTTCTGCTGCACCAAGAAATGAATTGTAGGCTCGATTTTTGGATACAGACTTCCTGCTATGGTCAAAGCTATTTGACTTGAGTGAGTGACTTTATTCTCAGCCCACTGAGAACAGGTTACATTCATTTAAGAAATGGTGTGTGTATTAAGATGGTCTATCCATAAAGTAATTCACCAACTGTTTCAATGAACAATGGTTCTGCTTGGAGGGTGGCACAGATATTGGGTGAGGGTAAGAATTTAGTTCATTAGCTGTGATAATTTGGAAAAGCACTCATCTCAGAGAAAGAGTAACTTATAAAGTCCTCTTCTTCAAACTTGATACAAGAGCTACATATGTCAAGCAAAGCATTCAGTCTCACTCTTTGTTGTTCTCTTTCCTACAAGCCACCTCCCAAGTTAATTGTCTATGTCTCCCTTGGGTATATAAATACATTTGAAATATATAAGCTGTTCTGAAAACCATAGTATAGTGTAAAAACATGAAATAAACAATACTACTAATAGAAAGGCTGAGATAGGAAAAACCAGATTTCAAGACCATTATGTTGTACACAGCAAGACACTGTCATGAACAAACAAGCTGAAAGTGTATATAGATTGTACAATATTGGATCTATTTCTACAATTACCAAGTTAGAGAGACCAATGAATGATAGCAAATTTCTAGTTCCTCTTATTTTTGGATTTCAATCAATTAGGATATGTTGGCAATATTAATTTTCATATTAAGATATTAAGAAAAGGTAAT
>JADRCD010024248.1:0-10152 GCA_019843815.1 Montemys delectorum
TGCAGATTCATGGTGTTCACATCTTACAACATTGTCATAGTGCATATTACATAGAAAATTGCTAACTCAATGATTTTCAAAATGTCTTCAAGAAATTACAAGATATTTCAGGATAAAAAGATATGTGGACATTTTAAATCATAAAATATTTCAATATATACATTCAGCTACCCAAACAGATATATCTATTGATCTACCAAAAAATAAGCCATTTGTTTGTTTATTTGGTTATTTTTTACTGGATATTTTCTTTATTTAAATTTCAGATGTTTTTCCCTTTCCAGGTTTCCCCTTCAGAAACCTCCTATCCCATCCCCCCTCTCCCTGCCTCTATGAGGGTGCTCCCCCATCCATCCACCCACTCCTGGCTTCCCACCCTGGCAATTCCCTACACTGAGGCATCGAACATCTTCAGGTCCAAGGGCCTCTCCTCCCACTGATGTCCAGCAAGGCCATCCTCTGCTACATATGCAGCCAATGTCCTGGGTCCCTCCATGTGTATTCTTTGGTTGGTTTTCCAGTCCCCGGGAGCTTCAGGGGATCTGGCTGGTTAACACTGTTTTTCCCTCCATGGGGCTAAAAACCCCTTCAGATCCTTCATTCCCTTCTCCAACTCCTCCATTGGGGACCCTGTACTCAGTCCAATGGTTGACTGTGAACATCTGCCTCTGTATGTGTCAGGCTCTGGCAGAGTCTCTCAGGAGACAGCTATATCAGGCTCTTGTCACCAAATACTTCTTGGCATCACAATAGTGTCTGGGTTTGGTGACTGTTTATGGGATGGATGGCCAGGTGGGCAGTCTCTGGATGGTCTTTCCTTTAGTCTCTTCCCCACACTTTGTCACTGTATTTCCTCCTATGAGTATTTTGTTCCCCCTTCTAAGAAGCACTGAAGCATCCACATTTTGGTCTTCCTTCTTCTTAGGCTTCATATGGTCTGTGAATTGAATCTTGGGTATTCTGAACTTTTTAGCTAATATACACTTATCAGTGAAGCATACCATGTGTCCATGTGTGTTCTTTTGTGACTGAGTTACCTCACTCAGGATATATATATTTGGTTTTTTGAGACAGGGTTTCTCTGTATAGCCCTGGCTGTCCTGGAACTCACTCTGTAGACCGGGCTGGCCTCAAACTCAGAAATCTGCCTGTCTCTGCCTCCCAAGTGCTGGGATTAAAGGCATGTGCCACCACTGCCAGGCTCCTGTAATTCTTTAATGGACTTTTGTATTTCTTCTTTAAGGGCTTCTACCTGTTTACCTGTGTTCTCCTGTATTTCTTTAAGTGAGTTATTTATGTCCATCTTAAAATCCTCTATCATCATCATGATGTGTGACTTTAAATCTGAGTCTTGTTCTTCCTGTGTGTTGGTGTATCCAGGCCTTGCTATGGTGGGAGAACTGGTTTCTAACGATGTCAAGTGGCCTTGGTTTCTGTTGCTTATGTTCTTGTCCTTGCCTCTTGCCATCTGGATATCTCCAGTGTTAGCTGTTCTTGCTGTCTCTGACTGTGGTTTGTCTCTCCTGCAAGCCTGTGTGTCAGTATTCCTGGGAAACCAGTTCTATTTGGGATAAATTTGGTTATGGAAAGCTGTGGCACAGGGTCAGCTCGGAAACCTGAAGGATCCTGTCCCCGGCTGTTCCTTTGTTCCTGTGTCCTGATGACTCTGGGCTGGTCCCTTGGGAGCCAAGAATTTGAGCAGAAGTGGTGGTCCTACCTATGCTCACAGGTGTGCCAGCACTCCTTGGAGACCAGCTCTCTCTTGCTGTTATTTGGGTATGGAGCGCTGTGGCACAGGCTTCCTTTTGATTCTTGCCTCCTACTTCCATATCCATTCTTCCTGATCACCTCTCACATAAAATGTTTGCATTCTAATCTCTGTCAGTCTGCTTCTACAGAAACCCAAACTAAGGTTCCATGCATGCATGCTTGTGTGTGTGTGTGTGTGTGTGTGTGTGTGTGTGAGAGAGAGAGAGAGAGAGAGAGAGAGAGAGAGAGAGAGAGAGAGAGAGAGAGAATTGTTGTACCCTACTAGTTACACGTCAAGGTAAAAATGTCCTAGCTAAAAACATTCACCTGGCCTCAAACAAGAGCTTACATTTTTACTGCCTTAACCACTAACTTATAGATGAATCCTAAAGTTAGCCACTCCTAAGCCTTCTCCTTACTCTGTAGATATGATTTCATGTATCTCTTTTTCCTATAGTTTCTGGCTATATGGCTTCACATTTCCATTCATTATTATGATCCCATAAGTAGTTGGAATTTATCTGCATAAATGAGTGATGTTGACAAACATTTCTAATTGTTTTCTTGCCTAGCATTTACAACAGTTACTGATGCACTACTACACCTGTATCAAAACCTAGGATCATCTCAGATAAAAATAACAACATATGTGTTCAAGAGCTTCCTAGATATTTTCATACTGTGTAAACTTTTTAACTTCATTTTGGAAGAATTTAATAATTTAGACTGTCATTTTTATAGCAACAACCACATCTCAAAGAAGCGTCTTTTCCCATTACACCATTTATAGATACGACCCATTTTTATTAGTGTGATTAGAACAATACCTGCAAGTGGTCCTGGATCTTAAGAATTTCCCTAAAACAAACCTCTTACTATTTTTAATTAATTTATCTTTTGACAATTTCATGTGCGTATCTAGTGCATTCTTGTCATACCACCTCACCCTCTCTTATCACCATCCCCTTACTCACGCCCCAAGGTCCCCATCCTGCTAGCATATCTTTTGGTTTTATCCTGTTTTCATTTTGAGACCCACTGAATCTAACCAGGGCCAATTGCATAGGCACTTTTGTGGAGCTCTACACTGGAGCTGATGTTATGCCACTGTCAGTGTTAACTACCCTTTTCTAGGCAGCAGTGGACTAGAAGACAGCATTTCACAGCACTCCTTCCCATCATCTAATTCAAGTAGCCTATCAATTATGGTCTAACAACCAGCAGTTCTCAACCTGTGAGTCAAGACCCCTTTCGGGGGTCAAATGACTCTCTCCCAGGGGTTGCCTAAGGCCATTGGAAAACACAGATATTTACATTATGGTTTATAACAGCAGAAAAACTCTAGTGATGAAGTAGCAACAAAACTAATTTTATGGTTGAGAGCCACCAGAATGAGAAATGTATGAAAGATGAAAGTATCACAGCATTAGGAAGGTTGAGAACCAATGACACTCTAGATACGTCTAGGAAGATAAATTTCTCTTCTAATTGGCCTAACCTAAGGCCAATTAGAAGGGAGCATATGAAACTCTAACTGCAGGGATCTCCTCTTTCTGGAACACACTTGTGAGGCAGTTTTCTTTGTTAGATTATTTGAAGTGGAAAACTCACCCTAATCTGAACCATACTTTCATGTAACAGGTCACATAAAACACACACACACACACACACACACACACACACACACACACAGAAGCAAGAAGCCTGTGCTTCCTGGCTGCCTACCCTCACTACCACTGGCAAGTTTATCTAGCCAGAGCTGTTCCTTTGCTGGTGTTGGGACTTACTTCTTCAGAATTCCAACGTGGACTGAAAACTGAAAACTGGCAGCTCTCTAGGACATCCCTGGGACTCCAGCACCAGATTGGGAATGCCGAGACATCGGTCTCATGTATCTAGTCTCATGGACTGAACAACTGCTGAGTCCTTGGCCTTTTCTGTCAAGAGACAGCCATGGTTGGACTACTCAAACCACAACCAATAAGTTACTCTAATAAATCCCATAAATATATTTCATGCTATCAGATCTGTTCTGTTAGAGAAGCCTGACTTATACAACAGAAGAGTTCAAAAATTTTTGTCCGCTCCTGAGCTCAGGCTCAATCCACACTGAGCTCTAGAGTACAGAGTAGAAAATAGAGTGGAATAGAATAAAACAGACTGAAGTACAGTGGATGAAAGTAAACCAGAATAGAGTAAAATAAACCACACATTAGAGAAGAGTAATATAAACTGGAATAGAGTAGACTAGACTAGACTAGAGTACACTAGAGCAGGATAGGGCAGAGCATAGCAATTAACATGTAGTAGAAAAGAAATAATATGAACAAAACCCTTTTGGCCTTCCTAGAGTGCTCTAGCACTCATCTCAGTAAACAGATGTGAAAAAAATTGAAATAGACCCGAATTAGCTCAAGGAAAAGATCGTCTCTCAGAACTCAATGGCTAGGAGCACAAGAAATCAAACAACCTATAAGTTGTTCTTACTCCCCTTATCTGCCATTACCAGTCCCATCTCTAGAAGCTAGCAATCTCTACTTTATGAAAAAGGGCCTTCCAGGTACAGCTTACATGAGATCCCAGTGTCCATGACTGGCCTGTGCCCTGTGTCCTGATTCAGAATTCCCATGAGGTAATCAAATCGACCAGTGCCTGGTCCTGTGGCCCATAAATTAGTCCCATAGCATTAACATGAATGCTAGGCACATCCACCAGCAAGAATGGAGGTTGAAAATAATGGGTGAACTCAACTCTTTCCTGAGTTTCTTCTGGCCATAGCATTGGAGAATCACTCTGAAAAGTACAAAGTTAAGCCTTTGATATTGATCTCATGGTCATTGTAGGGGGCCAGGGAATTTATTCCATCTGTCAGTTTCCTTACTACTTCTAAGAAGATGGAATGAAATATACATAGTGCCATCAGCTACAAAAACATGAGTTCTCAAAGTCTCATGTATCCTGGTTTCTCCACACATTCTTGGGAATGTCTGTGAGGTACCCAATAATCATAACCACCAATGTTACTTTTTGTAAATCTTATATGGTTTTGTATATATACGTACCTGAGTGTTGCTTCTAACCTTCTAACTTGTTTGAGACAAGGGCTCTCTCTTTGTTATTTGCTACCATGTATGCCAGGCTGGCTAGCTTGCAGGCTTTTGGAGATTCTCCTGTTTCTCCTTCTCTTCTCCTCCAAGGAGTGCTAGGATTACCATCATGAGCTGCAGCACTAGCTTTATGTGCATTCCAAAGATTCAAACTCATACCTTCATCTTTATACTTGCATGGTAAGCAAATTGCTTACTAAGACATTGTCCCAATGATATATCCATGTTTCTACCACAAACATGATAGTCAGACTATGAAGCCTTAAAAAAAACATAATAATCCAGTGTAGGTCCTGCCAATAATTATTTTGATGCTAAATATTTTGACACAATTCTGACACTAAATTATTTTAAGAAAAAATGTCCTCCAGAATATTTTCAGTTTTAGACTTATGAATAAGACATCACAGGTCTTTGAGCTGCTTTGAGTTTAAGGTTACTGTAAGGAAATGAATGGATGCCTTCCAGTAGTATTTGTGTACACTATGACATATAGCCCCCACTACAAAGAATCCCATGGTCCAGATTATATAGTATGAAAAATTGATGAATACAGATGGTAGCAAATATATATTTGTTATGACAATAACTATAATATTAATTAGCATGGGTTGTTACTTTAGCAAACAAGGGAAGAATCCAAAAGAAGGGAACTTCAACTTGAATGTAAAACAGTATACACTGTCCCCTCAGAATTAATTATTCTCCCATATATCTTACATCTGAACTCATGCAATGGTAGCTTCCTACTGTGAGCACCTCCAAGCCTCTATCTCAGCCTACACATGAACCAGAAAACCCAGAAAAGTCATAACAACAATCCAGAACTAAGATGAAAGAAAGTCAGTAAGCTTGGAACTCATCTTCTTTTTCTTCCCATGTTCCATACAACACTGAGGCTAGTTTTCTACACAGTGCTGTGACGTCCCAGCACACTTTAATTCAAATGATCAATATATCCTCTATTGTCTCATTTTCCAACACTTCAACTAATACTTTCTGGGATTCGTTGCCAGCCCCCACCCCCCAGAAAACTACTTGTATTAAAATCTTTATGTCATAGTATTATGATTATCTATTGGTGAGTAACAAATCACTCCAAATCTAGCAGCTCAAAATAACAGCCGTTTAAATGAGGGGCTGGCAAGATGGATCAGTGGATAAAAGTATCTGCCACTCATCCTAATGAACTAAGTTCCATGTCCTGACTCACATGGTGGAAGGAGAGGACCAACTCTAAAAAACTGTCCTCTAATTCTGTTAGCAATCTACCCACTGTGAGCTACTTTTTGAAGCATTCTAGCCTGCAAGGGCAATAAACACTTTCATGAGCAAGAATAACTTTTGAGCTAATGCTTAAGGAAGAATTGCAACCATAAAGCAGGTAGATGAAGGCATATTTGAGACAGAGATTGCAGCATAAGCAGAGGGCAGATAAGAATCCACAGCTATGGACCTCATAGCCATAAGGGGTTAAATAAAAATTATTTTGCTAAGCAAACACAAAACTTTACTAAAACATTTCTTTTTACAATGGACAACTGTTTGTATGGACACTCACAACTAGTCAAAGTGCAAAGACTAAGTAACCATGGAGTGCTCCATCTTAAATGATACATCTATATCACACACTCCCTCCAAAGACTCAGAGAACATTGCAAAGAAGGTGACAGAAAGATTTGAAGAGAATGCTGTGAAACAGTGTCTTCTGGACATGACAGGGACATTATGCTGACACACTCACAGCATGATCAAGACAATCAATATTCCAGCAAGGATATGAAGACTCACAGAGCCCCCACCCTAGCTGAAGAGCTCTTATCGATGAATGACTGCTGGTGAGAGAAGTAGTTTTTCTTCAGGGTTGTAGACTCTGGTAGCTTCCTCATGCTCCAGTGGATGTGTCTATACCCAAGTAATTGTACTCAGTGGGTTACAAGAAGGGGAGCTGGAGACATGGTTCAGCAGTTAAAATAACTGGTTACTCTTATAAAAGAATGTGGTGTGTGTCTTCGTCAGGGTTTCTATTCCTGCACAAACATCATGACCATGAAGCAAGTTGGGGAGGAAAGGATTTATTTGGCTTACTTCCACATTACTGTTTATCACAATGGAAGTCAGGACTGTAACTCAAGCAGGTCAGAAAGCAGGAGCTGATGCAGAGGCCAGGGAGGGATGTTCCTTGCTGGCTTGCTTCTCCTGGCTTGCTCAGCCTGCTCTCTTATAGAACCCAAGACTTCCAGCCTAGGGATGGCACCACCCACAAGGGGCCCTACCCACTTGATCACTAATTGAGAAAATGCCCCACAGCTGGATCTCATGGAGGCACTTCCCCAACTGAAGCTCCCTTCTCTGTGATAACTGCAGCCTGTGTCAAGTTGACACACAAAACCAGCCAGTTCAGTGTGTATATATAAGCGTGTATAAATTGCATGCCACAATAATAATCTACCAGGCAAGATGTGCTAACTGGTGCAATGGTAGCAAGACTGTTTTTTGGTGTAACCAACTGTTTTCTTGACTGGGTGTGTACTTGCTCCACAGGGAAGATTTCATGCTTGCTACTGTAAATCTGATCTAAATCACATGACTCAGGATCTGATCAATCCTAGGCTAGAAACTTGTCATTCTTTTGCTAAATGTTCATGCTGTGGAACATCATTCTAAATGTTTATATTTATAGCCCTTGCATTATACTGCTCTTGACTTTGGTCAGAAAAGCTTTTTGTTGCAGTGGGTAATGGTCCCTTTAGTAAATTTTAATGGTCACAGTGCCAGGTATTAGCGACTCTGAGCACTGTTAAGTTATGGGTAGATTATCTGCATCAACCTCCCACCATTCAAGATCCAGGGACTATTGTGGAAAGAGAATGGATAAAAAAGAAAGGGATAGCAGATAGGTAGGAGACATGGGTACTTCTGCACATGATATGGCTGTTGCACACCTCAACTAACAGAATCTGTGGTTACCTACACACAACCTGCACAAGATCAAGCCAGCCAAAATTCAATGGGGAAAGGAATCATGAGATTTTGTCCCTCACTAAAGAAATATTGGCAGTTGATGGCAATATGTATTATGCTTATACCTCTAATGGCTTTCTCACCTAGCAACCTGCATAACACCTTCTGGAACTATTTAAGGCAGTCAACAGGAATAGAAAGGTTTAACTTTTTTGTTTTTTGTTTCCTGTGTACAAAGTGAGTTGTGTTATCTTCAGCATGTGAGTATTACCACACACTTATAGTGGGCAACCAAGAGACTACTTTTTAAAAGAGGAGACTGAAGCAAAGGAAGATTAGAAAGCTTACCCAAAATCACACAGTTAACAAATAGCAGAACTGGGATAGATTTTTTTTGAAATAGCATATTTTGATGTATTGAGATAAGTTATATCTCAATTCTGAGAGAAAGCTTGTTATAATACCAGTAAGTTTACTGAATTATTAAAGTATAATTGTGTATTCAAATTGGATGATCTTTTATCATACTGAATTCCTTGTTATACAATTTTTTTAAAAAATAAAATGGTGTAGGGGAATGCCAGGGCCAGTAAGCAGGAGGGGTGGGGTGGTGAGCAGGGGGAGGGGGAGGGAACAGGGGATTGTTTTATTTTTATTTTTATTTTATTTTATTTTGGAGGGGAACCTGGGAAAGGAGATATTGTAAATAAACAAAACATCTAATAAAAAAATTGGATCCATCTTTAACCTTCTTGGATTTAATTGTTCTTATGTATATATTTTAAATCAGTACATTAGCAACAATTGTCTCTAGTGAGATAGCATATTTGAGATCTTTGTGGGAAGGCTCAGTGGATAAGGGTATTTACTAATTGTTCAGCCTGATGAGTCAATTTTGATCCCTGAGATTACACGGGAGGAGGGAATTGACTTTTTCAAGCTGTCTTCTAGCCTCCACAAACATAGCATAGTATCATTCAGGAGTACATGTACACATGATTACACTCATATAAATAAAGAAATAAATGTTTAGAAAATTTATTAGAATATAGGATATTTACCTCTTATTCCTAAAGGTTTTTAAAAAGTACCCATTGTACTGAAGTCGGGGATCCCTGTGGTTGAATTAGGGAAAGGCTGGATGAAGCTGAGAAGGAGGGCCACCCCAGAGAAAGACCAGCAATCTCAACTAACCCGGATCCCTGAGTTCTCTCAGATACTGAGCCACCAACCAGGCAGCATACATGAACTGGACTGAGGCCCCTGACACTTATACAGCAGAGTACTTCCTGGTCTGGCCTCAGTGGGAGAAGACTCGCCTAACACTGACTTTAGAGACTTTAGGCCCCAGGAAGTGGGGAGGCCTGGGGGGGCGTCCTCTTGGAGACATGGGAGGAAGAGAAATGGAATGAGAAACTATGGGAGGGAAAACTGGGAAGGGGACAATAACTGGACTGTAAAAAAATGAAAGTAATAATAAAAAAGAAAAGAAAAGAATGTGGTGGTTTGAATATGCTTGACCCAAGAGAGAAGTGACACTATTAGGACACCTTGTTAGGGGAAGGGTGTCACTGTGGAGGAGAGGCTTTGAGGTCTCATATATATGTTTAAGTCTGGTCAGTGTGATCCATACAGTCTCCTGCTGCTGCTTTTGGATTAAGATGCAAAACTCTTGGCTCCATCTCTAGCATCATGCCTTCCTGAACACCCCCATGCTTCCTGCCATAACAATAATGGACTGAACTTCTGAACTTGGAAGCCAGCCCCAATTAGATATCATCTCTTGTAAGAGTTGCCTTGATCATGGTGTCTCTTCTCAGCAATGGAAACCCTAACTAAAACAAAGAGAGCTTGGGTTCAATTCCCAGGACTCATATAGTGGCTTACAAACATCTATAACTGGAGTTCGAAGAAATTCAACACAATCTTCTAGGATTCACGAGTACCATATAAGTGCATACATGTAGGCAAAAACACAAAAAGGATTTTAAAAAATGGAAGATGACATGGGAAATGGTTCTAGGAGAGTTGAAAAGGGTGGAGAATAGATACAATCAAAATACATTGTATATGTGTATTAAATGTTCAAAAGTAAATAAACCTATTATATTTCAAATAAACAAAGAGTAGAAATGCATTGTGGGACTTAGAGAAATCTGAATGTCTTCAGAGCTCTGTACCTAAAAAGAGACAGAAGATGATGACAAAGAAGTGAGGATCAGAGGAACACTGGACATATTCCATGAAGAAGATTCACTTTATCCTGAAGTCAGTTGGTTACTCCTAAAAGATAGAGCCATGCTTATATTCATATTTTAAAAATTATTACAAA
>JADRCD010024253.1:0-12260 GCA_019843815.1 Montemys delectorum
TTGTTGTTTTTGTTTGTTTGTTTGTTTGTTTTTTGGAGGGGAACCTGGGAAAGGGAAAATTTACATGTAAATAAAGAAATTATCTAAAAAAAAAAAAAGAAATTAAAAAAAAAAACTCACTGTGGATATGAAATCTTTAGAAAGTAAAAAAACCCACTGTTTTTTGATTTTAGTTAATTCAGTCTTCCCTATGAAATAGTGAAGTTTTCTTGTTTTATAAGGAGATTAAATAATTTTCTAGACTTGAAAATTAGGTAGTAATGGTGGAATTGAATCAGATCTGCTCCTGTCTCTGGCTGTAAAACTAACTATGCTTTCCTAAGCAGTTTGTCAAACCTTAGCAGCAAAGGGCACCAAGTGAGGAAGAGGGCTAGCTGCAAGCCTAACCATGTCAGAAAGGACAGACCATTGACCATACTCTATACACTGAGGAGCCATGGCTCAGACAGACTGAGCAACCTGCTTATGGCTATATAATTAGTGAGGAGCAGGCTGGGAATTAAACATGCTGAACTGGCTGGGAAGGCAGTCAGTGGAGCAGACACCTCTCTTCAAATCAGCTTTATTAAATTGCTTTTTTTTTTTTTTTTTTTTTTTGCCATACAAATAGTAGCGTAGCATCTCCCTAACTTTCTGCAAGGTCTAGTTCTGTATGGCTTGTGGGTGTGGCAGTGGACCACTCAGCTGTGGGCTGGAATTACTGCCCTCTCAAGCTCTCCTGCACTGACCCCACGTGTGCATCTCCAACACGGTCCATGCTCAGCATCCTCTGCTCCATTTTTAAACCTTTCCACTTCTTATTTTGTTCTGTGTTCTCCATTTTACTTTAGGCTTCTTTTCAGCCCATTTTAACCAAAACATGCCCAGATTTTATATGACTAACATCAAGGTCAGAGCGTATCAACGGGAGATTTCTCTATCACGCAAATATGCCTTGAGGAGTAGGTACTCAATACTTGCTGAATATGTGTGTCCAACATGTACCTATATTCATTATAACAGTTCTTGCCCATTAGGAAAATTAACTTAGTAATGATATCAAATTAGCAATTTAACTTAGCAAATCAAAACTTCTTGTATGCAGTCATAGAAAAGAAGTGATTTAAAACATTTTCAACTGCTTCTTAATGGCCAAATAAGTAATTTATATTTGACAATTTTTCCCCCCAGGAAAGGGGTCTGATTTAAAAACATTCAGTGGGGCTAGAGAGATGGCTCAGTGGTTAAGGGTACTAAGTTTTCTTCCAGAGGACCTGGGTTCAAATCCCAGTACCCACATGGCAACTCACAACTGTCTGTGACTCCATGCTCTAACATTCTCATATACACACAGGCAAAACAGCAATGCACATAAAATAAAAGTAAATAAAATTTAAAAACATTCAGTATACATCCTATTTCTCTCAAAAGTTTCAAATAACTCTTCAGCTTTAGTTTATATTAGAAAGTTAGTTCAGAACAATCAACTGCTAGGACAGTGTTCAGCAAATCTGAGACTCGAGCTAAATTCAGTCTTTACATCTTTGCATGACTTTTTAAAAAAATGTCAAAAGATATATATTTCATGACATGAAAATTATAAGTAACTCAAATTTTCAGTGTCTATAAATAAACTTTTATTGAAACACAGCTATACTGATTTGTATCTATGGCTATAGCAGCAGAATTGAGCAACTGTAATAGCCCAAATGACCCACAAAGCCCAGAATACCATCTGGTCCTTTAAAGGAAATGTGTGCCAACCCCTAGGGCTGTTATTTAGTACAGCCTGCTCAGCAACAAGTATACATCAGATGCAAACCGCTACCATAGCGCCTAAGACAAACATCATGATTAGCTGGTATGTATTTTACTAATGGTCACTGTATATTTTAGAATCTATAAATACACACCAGTGGGCATGAGGCTGGGATGAGACTTACAACGGCATAGTACACATTATCATCATGAGAAAACACCACAAAATAACTTGCTTTACTAGGAAACCCACAAATCAGCATTTTTCAAATCCCTTTCAAGACTGGAAAAAAGATGTTTTAATGAATCCAAAGCATTTTAAAAAAGACTCTGTCTCAGGGATTGAACCCAAGGGCCTCGTGCGTGCCAGGCAAGCACTCTGCCACCAAGCTGCACCCCACACTCCTCATCCTAAAAGACTCTAATAGAGATGAAGATATTAGGAGAAATTATTGCTTGTTTTATATCTTTAAATGTTAGTTAAAAAAATCAAAAGAACATTTTATGATAGGAAAATTATATAGAATTAAATTTTTCCATGTCTTCAAATCATATTGTATTGAAACATGTGTTTTCTGATGTTTAAGTTTATAATATCTATTTATAAGTTTAAGAATGTAATAGAGCCCAGATGCTGAGTGTTGAGTGTCACCTAACCACTGTCATAGTTCATAATTCTCTATGGCAGGACAGAGGTCTTCCCTAGGCTTCTTCTAAATGATCATTAAACAATCTTTGCTTTAAATTGATATATAAACGTACTGTTGCAATAGGCTTGTATGTTTATGATTCTTCAATAAGCAGATACTGGAACATCTTGAGATGATGGTGGATGCTACTACTGTTTGTTACGTATCCAGGAAACACCATGCTGGACATGCTCCATGTGACCACTCATTGTAGAGACTCACTTCCTCAGCTACCACAAGTCACACAGACATGTCCCAGTGAGAGCCGACAAAAGGCATAAGAGAGAATTGCACGAGCAGGACAATCTAAACAGAACCTTTACCCACTTATGAATCACAAAGTGATCTTCTTGTTGGTAGAATGTCTGTCAGGTGAATTCTGCACTGTCTTCTTTATAATGTCACCATGGTTTAAAGAGAGTTCAGCAAAAGGACTGAACAGTTAAAGCCTTGTGGTCTAGCAGTCTTTCCTTAGTGCACATGTGCATTCTCATCACTATGCATGAGCCATAACATTCCTATTGGCACATACAGAGTACACTGAGTATAAAGATGAGCATGAAAATTAAGCCTCCCACTAATCATGTAGAGAGACAAAAGCAGCAGGGAGAAGAATACTTCATAAGGGACATTTTCTTCAAATCTCTACAGGTACCAGGATCCTTCTAGAAACACTGCCAACCATCTATGGTACATTAGATATTCTACCAAGAGGTGAGTAGGTAAACAAAATCCAAAGTATAAAGACCTTAACAACTATTTGCACCCAAAATATATTAATTTGGAAAGAGCTGTCTATTTTACTTAAGGAAGAGACTATGATAAAGTCTCATAATTAATAAAAAAAAAAAAGAAAGAAGAAAAAAAAAGATCTCCATCAGTTCTGAGTGTTGGTACTTCATTAAAAAATAAATAAAATAAAGATACATTTTTTTTCTAAATAGAGAAGTCTTCAAAAGACATACTGTGAGAAGAGTTGTTTTCTGGCAACTGAACTTTAAGTATAGCTTACAGACACACAAGAATTATCTGGTGACCTTTAGGATTCAGGGTGGCCTCTCAAATATGCAGCAAAAACTTAAGCTGAGTCCTAAAATTGCAAGGAACTGCATGCTGCCAATAAGCACCCAAGTCGGGAAGCAGAGCATTGCCTGCCTGGCACCTTGATCACAGTATCACAGGATCCTCATTAGAGAAGCCAGCTAAGCTGAGTCTGGGCCCCTGACTCGAAGAAGTTCTGAGATAAGAAACACGTGCTGTTCGGAGTAGCTAGAGTTTGGTATACTTACACATAGCAACAAGAAACAGCATCATCAGCTCATTCTTGTATTGCTGGGCCTTACTCCATTGCATGGATATAGGACAGTCTATTTTAGCCACTTACTATGGGAGTAACTGAAGCTTCTACAGAGAATCTGGGACAAGTACTTAGGCAGACAGACACACGTCTTTATGTCTCTGAGTAAATACCTAGCAGAATGTCTAAGCTGTGGGGTAGCTGGATGTTCACATTTATAAAAATTGATAAACTATTTCCCAAAGCTGTTGTACTAGTTTATATCCCAGCCAGCAATTCATGAAAGGTTGAGAGATTTACAACAGTGAAATATGAGTTCCATTTTTTGTCCATTCTTAAATTCTAACATATCTCAGCAGTAAATTGTCTTGATAAAAAAGACAGGTTTATATTTTTTAATCTCCCAACCTTATTCTTATTCAAAAAGGTTTTAGGAATTCTTATTTTATTGCATGTTGATATAAATCAATTCAGAATCAGCATGTCAAGTTTTTTGGGTTTTTTTGTTTTTTTTTAAAGCTAGGTGTCAAGGGTGTATGTACCTGCCTCTGGACATGTGCTGACATCACACAAGGTGTTATCCTCTATCTCTTTCTTCATTAAAAAAAAATGTGTGTGCATGCATGCATGTGTTTGTATGTATTGGGAGGTGCATGTGTATGTGGAGATCAGAAAACAGTTTGCATGAGTTGGTTCTCTCTGTACCACGTGGGTCCAGGGGACTGCACTAAGGTTTCAGATTTAGCAGCAAGTGCCTGTTATCCACTGAACCATCTCACTGGCCCTTCTCTACCTCGTTTCTTAAGATGGGGGGTCTCTCAATGAACTTGGAACTCACTGATTGGTCAGTGAGCGCTACAAATCCACTGTCTCTGCTTTCTAGCACTAGGTTACAGGCATGCACTACCACATTTGGCTTTTTACCTGGGTGCTGGGACCCAAGCTCAGGTCTTCGTGCTTACACAGCAAGCACTTACCTTCCGAGACACCTACCAGACCTTGACTTTCTAATGTTAAAACAATTCATCATACTAGAATAACTCCATATAGTTATTGTCATCTAATTGTGTGTGCGTGTGTGTGTGTGTGTGTGTGTGTGTGTACGTGTGTAGTATTTTGGGGATTAAATGCAGAGTCCTGCACATGCCAGGCAAATGACCTACCACTGAGCTATATTCCCCATCCCCTCTTTCACTTTTATTTGGCACATGTCTCATTAAGTAGTCTAGTCTGTCTAGGGTCACAGTCTTCCTGATTGGACTCCCAAGTGGCTGGGATTCCAGGTGTATACCACCACATCCGGCTCACTTTTGAAAGACTGCAGGTTTAGCTTGCTGACACTGTGTCAGTGATTTCTCACTGTCTCATCTACCGACGTTAGCTTTGCCACAATTCCTACTGATAGACTCCCCATGCTCTTCCACCTGTGGACCAGGGCCTGTGCACCTTCCCTTCTCAGGGCCTTTCAGCTGATAAGAGCTTTCTTAGAGACTGGATCTTAGCCATCAGTACTGATGAATTCTCTCATTTCTCCTGTCTCTAAGACAGCCAACATAAAATCCTTCTCGCCTCTCCAGGTCTCATCACTTTCGTTACAAACTCCTTAAAACACTATTTATGATTATCAAATTCTCTCTCTTTTCTCCCAGGCTCCATCAGCCCACTGAACTTTTTTTTTGGGGTGGGGGGATCCCTGTCTGATCTTAACGTAAACGGTTAATCTTCACGCCGGGTATGACCCCCTCCCTGATGCTGGCTGCCTTCCGGAATGTGAAATGTTTAATTTTTCTCCTCATTTTCTTGATGCTCTGCTTGTCTCTATGATTCTAAACTTGAGGGGCACAGGTTTCAGCCCTTCACCTACTTATTTACTCTGTATGATTTCATCTGGCCTCACAGGCTTAGGCAGCATTTGTTTGCTGTAATCTACATTTTTATTTCTAACCCAGACATTCCCCCTGAATTGACTCACAATTTACCATTTCTAATTGGATGTTAAATGGGCACCCCGAGCTTACTGGTTCCTAACTGCCTTCACTTTCCTCCTAACCCATGGTTCCCTGCAGCCATTAACAGCCACCTCATTTTCTCTGGGTGAGACCAGGCCTAGGCATCATAACTGCTCCTATCACTCTGTGTCCAATGTGTCAGCAACCCCATTAGTTCTACTTTTAAACTGTTTCAGAAAGCATCTACTTCATCCCATTCCTACTGCTAATCTGGTCTAAGTCATACTTATTCTTTGCCTTGGGTATCAGAAAACATGCTGTCTCCATGTCTGGATGACATCATTCAGTTCGGCAGCCAGAGGGATCCTTCTAAGTCTCACTCAGCATGTGGCTATCCCTCAAACTTCTCAGTGGCTTCCAGGCTCCCTGGAAGGAAAGGCAGGTGAAGCTACTTACAACAGCCCACAATGCTGCCCACCAGATTGGGCATCCCTGAGGGCTTGAAACTCGTCTCTCATTGTTTTCTCTAGGCTCTATTCCAGTCATATTGGCTTCTATGATATTCCTTAGTCACCAGAGCAAGTCTTTGCTTCAGGGTCTCTGTACTTGCTTTAGCAATGCCTCTCTCTGGTTATGGGTAGGGTCAGATCTTTCTTCAGTCTTTATGCAAAGAGACGGGGGGGGGCGGGGGGAGGTAGGGAGAGATCTACCTTCTAAGAAAGAATACTAACTAAAACTGTAAAACCATCCAAGTATCTCCTGTCCCTTGCCTGTTTCATTTCCTATGGCCAATAGTATATTATGTAGTTTAGTGCCTAATCTATTTTGCTCCCACTCCACAATGTATGTTCTAGGAAGTCAATAGTTTCATAGATAAATGAATGAAAGTCACACTATTTAATCTTGTATGATAGCAGGCAACTTGTAGGTATGAGTACTTTAATATTATAAATTAAAAATGCCATCTTTTATTCATCAGGATTAAAAACAGGTGTATTTGGTGCTGATATCATCTCCTACCTCAACAGCTCCCTGTTCCCTGTACATAGTGTTGTATATGTTTGCTAATATTTTCATGGCATAGCATATATATCTTTTATCTTTAATTGATGTGTGCCACTGTAAAAGTGTTTGTGTTTCGGTATTTGGCTGCTGCATATTTTTAGAGAATATACCCATGGGGATACTGTGCTGAATTACTAGATCAGGACAGAGTCATAAAAAGCATTAAAACTTCATTCTAATTCTCCAAAAGCCTCAGAGGCTGAAAAATGAGCCATTACCTATTTGTTTATTTATAACTTAATTTATTTCTATAGACATTTTAATTCTATACTATTATTGGGAAATGACAAAATAGGCTCATAAGAAGGCACAAGCACTACTGGAGATTTGTAAATGTGGACAGTCTAGGAAAATAAAGCTCAATTGCTCCTTCTAGAAGTTGCCAACTTAGAGACTACATTTCAAGAAGAAAGCAAGCTCTGTTCTCTCCCCTCACATTGCTCTTTTTCTCATAGCCTAGCATCCCCATGGCCAGTGAGTAGACATGGAGAAGACGGTATGACCGAATGGTAATTACAGGCACATGCAGCCAACAGCAGAACATAATGCTTATGGCTACCACACAGAAGTTACTATGTATGTACGTAGCTGCATAATCACAGTAACTGATCTAAACTAACTGGATCATGTGTCTGTCTATACTGTCCGCCTCATTGTCATTATGAGCAAACATGATGGTGACTGTAAAGAAAGTGCCTATCACAGTAACACTTGGCTAGTGTTGAGCAAAGTAGAAGACAGATGTTGGTATTTTGGTCAAGTCTCTTGTTTTTAGTGTTTGTGCCTACGTGACTGTGTGTGCTGTGTGCATGCACCAGCTTGTGTGTACTTATCACCAGAGGAGGACACTGGGTACTCTATCACTCAAATGCTTTATTCTCATGAGAGAGACAGAGTCTCTCACTGAATCTGGAACTCACTACTCGGCAGCAAACTCCAGCAACATCTTGTCTCCACTACAATCAGCACTGGAGTTACAGGTGCATATGCTGCGACACTTGGCTTTTTACCATGGCATCTCAGGCTCTCATGCTTGTGTATGCAAGCACTCTAAACACTCAGCCATCTCTCCAGCCCTTGGTTAGGGTTCTTTTCATTTTAAGTAGCAAAGACTCACTCAAGCTAGATTCCATGCTTTCAGTAAATTATTTCCTGAGCACTTCCTGTGAGCCAGGCATTATGCTGGAAACTGATAAACTTAGGAGGTCCTACCAAGAACTTAGAAAGAAGCTGTGCTGGGAACCAGAAAGCTGCAAGCCTGGGGCTATTCAGGTCTCCACTCGTACTTATCATAGGGAGTTGCTTTCAGTTTTCTTCTTGGTAGATTGCCCTTTTGGGAGTGAAAAGCTCGGATTCTAAAATGAAGATGTCTATGTAGAAGCTATCAACTCTATATATTAATGTTCTAGAAACAAGGAGACACAATTTGCTGTACTTTGACAGCCTGATCTTTTATGTGAAAAATAATGTTTTTGAGGCAGGGTCTCATGCCACACTAGCCTGAAATCCACTGTGTGTTCCAAGCTGGCCTCGAGGCTGAGGCAATTCTCATGTGTCATGCATCCTTCTTTTAAAAAGGAAGTCAGTTAACATCGTCTTTGTGAGTTAGAGAAATACTCCAAAACAGCACCTGAGATAAGTGTTCTCCACGAGTTATAAAAGAGAAAATGGAGGCCCAAAATAAAATATTTTCTCAAATTCTGGGGCTAGTGAATCCTGGAAAAAGAAGTCCAGGCTGGAGGCTGTGCAGGGGCAGGGGCGGGTGCAGGGGCGTGGGCAAGGGTAAGGCATGAGTGAAACCTTTGACTTCTACTTGGCAGGAGCTTGATCTCCTCACTTCACCCTAACCCCAGTCCTGCTGAAATTTTACAAATTTCAAAACAATGAAAATTTCCAGAAACAAAGCTGTAAAAATGTTTCCATGGAGAACTAATTCCGTGTACTCTTGCAAATTTCACAGATCATACATAAGTGGCTTGCCTTTCCCAGCATCCTCCTGGAGGCGGACACTTACCTTCCCACTCGGTTGGGATGTCTCCTGCTTCATAGTCTACCTCCTTTCTGTTCGCTGTTTCTACAATCCTTTTCTCTCGAATAGTCTGCCCTGTAAAATCAAAAGAACATTTGACATGAGCCTGCACTACTGTAGCTATGATACGTTATACTTTATTTCAATTATTATACACCACATTATATGGCAAAATTATTAGGAAAAAGAATGAATTTTGCTTAGAATTATATGGTGGAAAAGGCAGTTTCTAAACTACTGCAAATTTTATACTTTCTAGCATTGAAGGCAAAATTAATTTTCATAGAACAAATCTAGATTCTATTTAAAGAGAGTAACCCATTAATCCTGCAGGACACTAATAACTAATAAAAATAATAATGAAGTGTGTGAGTCCCAAAACTCACAGCATATATATTATCAGTGCCAACAGCTGCTGTGACTGCCCAAGGGAACTGATATCCACAGCCCTTACTAAGTAGGAGATGCAATACCTTGCTGCCACTCTGTTCTCACAGCACGCAGGGCTAGATTCTGTGGTCCTGCCTCTCAGACTTGGATTCTGTCACCAGCCTCAAGGGAATGTAGGGACAAAAATTGGTGAGTCTCAGATAAGCCAGCTAGGTGAGACCCTGAGTTTAGAATTCTTGCTCTATAGTCTCCTTTCCTGAGCTGTGTCCACAGCTGAAGTGGACTGGTGGCAGTGTAGGTGTGGACTGGTGGCAGTGTAGGTGTGGACTGGTGGCAGTGTAGGTGTGGACCGGTGACTGTGTAGCCACGGACTGGTGGCAGCATAGACGTGGATTGGTGGCATATTGCTATGGACTGGTGACTGTGTAGCCATAGACTGGTGGCAGTGTAGGCATGGACTGGTGACTGTGTAGCCATAGACTGGTGGCAGTGTAGGCATGGACTGGTGGCAGTGTAGACGTGGACTGGTGGCAGTATAGACACAGAAGTACAGAAAGGAAAGAGAAACGTGGAGAAATGCTCCAGGTAAATTCCTTTGATGTAGACAGTGGTTCCTGAGTTGCTTGATCAAATTCAACACTGCACTGAAAAACCCACAGAGCATTACGGAGGCATGCCTGTGGAGGCCAGCCTCTCTCAGCTGTCCGTCTCCACCACTACACACCCTCTGCTTGTCTTTTATTTTGTTGGAGCTCCTTTACTTGGTGAGTCTGGCTGACCAATGAACTCTACGGATTTGTCTTCTCAGACTGGCATTACAGATATGCTACCACAACTGGGTATTCCTCCAGTGCTGGTGACCCAAATTCAGGTCCTCACGCTTATGTGGCAGGCATTTTACCCTGAGACACTGCCAAAGACCCCAAGATGCATAAAAATACAATGGTTACTATAAACTCTGCTTGCACATCACTTACTAAAATGTGAGAATCAGAATGTTATACCTTCAAGTAGTCATTATCTAATACTAAGATATAAGTATGTTCTTTTAGTAACAACAGCTAAATAAAGGAAAACAATCATCTAAAATACAGAACAACACATGTGGCCTATCAGCTTTTACGTGGACCTCAGTAAGTTTAGCATAAAAGGATGAGAGAGAAGTCTAGAACTCCCAAGAGTACCACTACTTGCTATAGGTATATCTGTACACAAAAGTTAGCCTTTCATTCCTATTTTTCCCATCTATAAATTTCATGTAAAATCTTCATATAATTCGAAAATACAAGTCATAGTTTACTTGCATATGAATGGACAGGGAAAGTAATGAGAAGCCTTGTTTGTTTGTTTATTTATTTATTTATTTATTTATTTACTTTGTCTGCACATAAATGTGGTGTGGGGGGATGTATGTGCAGAGTCTCTCCATAAATATAGACCTTGTCAGGTTTTCTGGCTAGGCTGGAAGCCAGAAAGCGTCAGAAGTGTCCATTTCTGCCCCCTTCAGGGTTAGGGCTACAGGCATGTGTGGGACAATGAATGGCTAATGACATAGGTTCTGGGATCCAAACTGCACAAGTGCTCTTGATTGACAAGCTATTACTTCAGGTCCTTACGAACTACTTTAGTTTCTTGCAGTTGTGGAATAAACCTTTTTTTGGGAATAGATGACAAAGATTTACTTAAAGCATACATATCTTTGGAAGTATTAAATAAAATTACTAGTTCATTGAATAAATCCTTTGTAATTAGATATTTTCTCTTTCAGAATAAACTGCTACAAAAACCCATTCTTAAGAATATATCCTACTTGTGTCATTTTTATGAATTGGGAATAAAATTTGTTTCTCATTGAGTAAGAATTTATAATACAAGCTACATTTACTAATAAATGTTTTCAGACAGTATCTGTAAAGACACCCTACTCATAGTAAAAAGCAGCTTACAATAATAGCACAATAAAACATTTGTTTATATCTAATAAGTCCTAATACAAAAGCAAAAAAATAGTTTATTTAATGACCACTAAAAAAAGCAATACACAGTTGTTGTTAATAGTAAACAATATTAGGCTCAACTGAAAGTGGCATAACAAAAACTTGAACTCAGAGTTACTGCAATGATCAAAGAGAATAAAGAGACAACAGTATATTTTTCAAACATAAAAAGCATTAAAGCTCGTTACCACTGAGACAAGCTCCTCTTCCTTTGTCTAGAAAACTATGGAGCCCATTTAAAAGAAACTAGAAAGAAGGAAGAAGGAGCCAGGGAGGGAAGAGATCCAAGGTGGCATAGTGTAGATACAGAAGCTCAGGTGCAATACAAATTCCAGTGTTCTCGGAGCACCCGGGATAGGGTTTGGGGACCCTGGGATGAGAATGAGACTTCAGAGAGGAAGTCTTAAGCGTAGTCATTCTCCGTGTTCTTTCCTCTGTTTTTGAGTTCTGACCCTGCCCTTCAATATTATCTTTGCGATATTTTGCCATACTGTACACTATTCTAATTGACAGTCTTGAATTGACCTTTCTTTAGAGTCACTTTTGCCTATTCTAAAGGATCCCCATCCATATGCTTGTTGGATTTGTCAGTTCCTATACACGTTAAACACATTAAAATGGACAGACATTATAAGTCCAAAGAGCTATCTAGGACCTACTTGGGTAACCATAGTGCAGAACACAGTAGTCTGTCTAGTCAGGTCAGTAACATACAGAGGACACAGGAGCTGGTTAACCAGGCTGGGGTTTCTGTGAACAGGCAATGTCTGATTTAATTTCAATACTTTGTATGTATTGTATTTACTCTCCAGTTTATCCTGTTATGCACAATATTTATAAGTCTTAAAAGGGCAGAGTCCTAATATGGCCAGGTTTTAAAAGAGAATATAAAATTAACATTTATGGTATGCTTACCATAGACCAGTCATTGAATAAGGTTTACTTTTTTTTTTTTTTTTTTTTAAGTTTTATTTTTTTAAAGTTAGCATACAAGTATTGGGTTTCATTATAATATTTTTCTTTCTTTTTTTTTTTTTTTAATTAGGTATTTTCTTCATTCACATGTATACTTTCCCTCTCCCATTTTCCCCTCCAACACAAACAAAC
>JADRCD010024283.1:0-23096 GCA_019843815.1 Montemys delectorum
GGCTGTCCTGGAACTCACTCTGTAAACCAGGCTGGCCTCAAACTCAGAAATCCACTTGCCTCTGCCTCCCAAGTGCTGGGATTAAAGGCGTGCGCCACCACCGCCCGGCTCACTTCCTTTTCCTAAAAATGCCCAACCTAAAACTGAGAACTAACACATCAGGGTTACAGGATTAGAGAATCATTTTTCTACTCAATGATGTCCCCACCATTTCTAGACAATTTGTCTTTCTTGGTGACTTAAATCAGCCACAGAACTTTCTAAAACTTAAGAGAGGAAAAGAAAGAAGGAATAAAACTTCAGACACCCCCGTTAACTTGCTGCCTGCCTCGATAATAGCTTGTGGGTGCTGCAGCTAACCAACGGCTCTTTTGCTTTTAGAGCACAGAGGCTCAACAGGACTGGCAAACAGCAGACAGAGGAGCTGTGACCACTCAAGGTAACGGCCTTGTGAAGTCTCTTCTTGAGAAGCAGGAAGAGGCATTGCTTCTGCTTCAATGAGCCTCTCAGAGCATGTGCTGAGCACAGGAAGGAGCACCCTCATTCCTCCTTGTTCTTACTACTGAAGCTTATGAGCATCACTGGACAGACAGCTAAAGCTTATGCTTGAGTGTTTCACTTTTTAGGGATTACCCTAAAATTCGCCTCACTTGTAATGTCCAAGAAAACAGGCAGGTCAAGCCCCAGGTGCATCTAGCTGTTTTTCCTTACATACCACTGCCTCTCTGGTCCCTGTCGTCCCAGATCAGAATCCAGAAAAATCACATTTCCTTTGCCAGGTTTTCTCTGAGATGTGCAGACAGATGGCTGATATCCAGGTGTGCCCATGACCACGTTAATTTTCAGCTGGGATGGAAAACTGGTGTGGTAACTAGAGCATGTGTTTCCTGCGGCACTCAGGTCTTCTGCCAGCTGAACCAGAGACCTGCAGCAAACCAAGATCTGTAGCAATGAAAACAGTTCATTCTTTTATTTTACATCTGATATTTTCTTCTCTTAAGGATACTTTTTCTTTCGAGATTAGCACCCACAATATCTTGTAAGGTCATGATTTTATTTGGGGAGATAATTTGATTTTCCTCTGTAGGCACCACAATGGGAGCAGCATTGCTGGAGGACTGGTGAAGGGGGCTTTGTCTGTTGCTGCCTCTGCGTACAAGGCCCTGTTTTCTGGGCCACCAGTCACTGCACAGGTCAGTGTGTGGTTTCTTTTCCTTAACTTCAGCCCCTAAGTCACCAGTGCAAATGGCAGTGTCTTTCTGTCTGGATTGGCAATTAACATGGCATGGACTATGTGTAGACATTCTCTTTAATGAACACACAGCCCTGCCGTTTCCTATCATTTTAATTAAGTTACTCTGGGGAGAAAAGGAAAAGAACCTAAGATTTGTTGAAGACCTACTACATGTACAGAGTTGCTGTTCTACAACCTAGTGGAGGTACTACTGGATAACAAGACACACATTCCTGTCAAACAACTGTAGGAAATTGGCAAAGCATACACATTCCCAGTACAGGATAGGACACTGTGCTAGTGCATCTCCAGCTACTGGGACCAAGGTTTCCTGGGAATTAGTATCTGAACTGAAGCCTAAAGCACAGAGCAAGTGTACCCAGGAAGTATTCTTTGCTGGATATGGTAGCTCTCACCTGTACTACCAGCTACTCAGGAAGCAGGAAAATTGCAAGTTCAAGGCCAGCCTGGGCTCTGTAGTAAAACCTTTTTTCAAAATAAAATTTGAGAATATAAAATCATAAAAAGGGTACAAATGTAGTTTAGTAACAGTAGACCTCTTGCTTAGTACCCTAGGTTCAGAAAGATTGAATAGAGTAGCTGACTAGTAAGAGTTGAAAGTGAGTGAATGATGAATTTGATCTGAAGAGAAGAGAAAAAGGCCAACTCTAAGTGCTGGGGTTTTATTTTAGGGCATGAGGGGGGTATTGTTATGGGTTTGTTTGCTTGCTTGCTTTTGGAACAGAGCTTCTATTTATCTCTGGCTGTCACTGTAAACCAGGCTACCCTGGAACTCACAAATTCACCTGCTTCTGAGAGCTGGGACTAAAGGCATATATGGCTCTACACCTCCATTAACATAAAAGAGATAGAAGTATGAGGACTTGTCAGTGATTAAGTGGTTACAAAGAACACAAGGATATATCTCAAGCTTTACCTTAGGTACTCAGTAGCATCATATATTACAAGAAGAAAGTAGGGGCTGATGAGATGGCGCAGCGGTAAGAGCACTGACTGCTCTTCCAAAGGTCCTGAGTTCAATTCCCAGCAACCACATGGTTGCTCACAACCACCCGTAATGAAATCTGATGCCCTCTTCTGATGGTCTGAAGACAGCTACAATGTACTCATTTATAATAATAAATAAATCTTAAAAAAAAAAAAAAAGTAGGACCGATGAGAGCTCACTGAATAAAGGTGCTTGCTGCCAAGCCTTGACAACTGGAGTTTCAGCCCCTGGAAGGAGAGAACTGCCTTCTGACATCCACATGAGCACTCCACACACAAGCATACAATAAAATACATGATAAATACACCCCCAAGTAAAACAAGTTTATTGCTTGTCAGTTTTGCTTAGTGTTGAGTTTACAATTTATCCAGGTTAAAAGTAAAGCCACCTTGCATGCAGTTGAATGTGTAGATCTCCATTACAAAGGACAGGTTTCACCTGAGGCTGAAGTTTTAAGAGTCATTTGCATACAGGTTCTAGCAGGAGCTGTGTGATTGGATGAGATTATCTAGGAAAAATGGAGGAGGCAGAAGCAGCCTTTTAAGGATCAAGGCAACAGATTCTACTAAAACAGAACTTAGAGGAGACAGGGCCACTGCTGGGACTTGGAGAGGTTTATAAGGAGTCAGCAGACAGTGCTAAATGTTGCAGAGAGCTGTGACCCAATGGTGAGGAATTTGACAATTCAAGTATGCCTTCCTAGGCTACATGGGGGAAGGAAGGTAAACACTAGTCTAGATGTCTACATTAGGCAGAAAGTGGTATTTATAAGAGAGACTTGAGGTTGGCAAGCCTAGCAGTGAAACATATTATCAGTACAGATGAAAGATTTCTGAGGTAGGTAGTAATGGTAAAGAGAAAAAATATGCCAGGCATGATGGTACCAGCCTTTAATCTCAACACTTGGGAGGCAGAGGCAGGTGGAGCCCTGTGAGTGTGAGGCTAGCCTGGTCTACAAAGCAAAGTCCAAGACAGCCAGGGCTATTACACAGAGAAATCCTGTCTCAAAAAGCAGAGAGAGAGCCGGGCAGTGGTAGCGCACGCCTTTAATCCCAGCACTTGGGAGACAGAGGCAGGCGGATTTTTGAGTTCCAGGACAGCTAGGGCTATACAGAGAAACCCTGTCTAGGGAAAAAAAAAAAGTCTTCAGGGCTTATCATCTTGCTCTTCAATTTTTACTTGGCTGAAGAATGGGTAATTTTGTTTGTTTGGGGTTTTGGATACAAGGGCTCATCTTATAGCCTGGGCTCATCCCAAACCTATGATCTTCCTCCAAGCTGGAATCACAGCTATGAGCCACTGTGCATGAGCATGCTGCTTTCAGCAAGGCCTCTGAAGCATTCTCCTACTCTGTTACCCCCTCCTTTAGTTACACACACACATAGCCAGAAGCACTGTCGAACCCATTGACTTGTTAGGGAGACAGGAAAGTTGTGCCCTTGCATGTAATTACTCAACACTTTGAATAAGGAGGAAAGACTAGGACGACCGTGTGATGCGGATTTGCAAAGAAGCAAATTATATAGAAAAGTGTCTCCTTGTCTCTGCACAGCCCATCGTTTCTGAAGATCAGACCGCAGCCCTGATGGCCCATCTCTTTGAAATGGGATTCTGCGACAGGCAGCTGAACCTAAGGCTACTCAGAAAACACAATTACAATATCCTGCAGGTTGTGACAGAGCTCCTTCAAGTGAATAACAACGACTGGTACAGCCACCGCTATTGAGGACTGACCTTGTATTAAATAACTGCCTGCCGCTCAGAGGTGGTCTCTGCCGTCATTGAGTGTGGGTGGAAGCCCTTGCTTGCTTTTTTAATCTGATGAATCTATGTTGAGCATCTCTGAATTGTCAAAACAGTACCTGTTACAGTATTTTTTGGAGCAAATCAAAGGCCAGAACTTAAATTTTCACTTTAGAAATGGGATGAATGGTAGGAAGACAGTTTTCAACTGATCTGGACAGAACTTTGCCGCTGTAGTACGTGGAAGTATGTAACTTGGACTTCCTGTAGACCGCTTTTCCTTCTGCTTGTATTGAAGTTGAGTATTTTCCTTTGGTTCATGTGGATGTTTTTAATAGGCTGTTAAATGTTAGTTTGGATTTTCTGTTTTTTAAAGATTAGCCTTGAATGTTTTCAAGAATTATTCTCCTAATTTCTATAACCAATACCAAGCTTCATAGCTATGTAAAGACAGCAGATCAAGAAAGTCGTGTTCCTAAAAGACTTAGTAAATAAGAAACTCTTTGCTTTCAGAAGACCTGGCAGGAACCCGGAAGGATGGAAGGCATGCTGGTTAACCCACAGCACCTGCTGAGCTATGTCTGTCAAAGTAATTTTGCATAAATTTTATTTAAGGGAAATCCTGGTAGTGTGAAATATTTTGCTAATCCTACAAAGAGGGGGAAGCCCACCTGTTACAGAAAGGGGAAGTTAACAGTCAGCAGATCACAAGGAGAACAGGTATGTGCAGATATCTCAGTAAGGTTTGGGTGTGGGGGAGGGGACACAGAAATGCTGGTGACTTCTCGAATGCATGTAATCCCCTTCTGAGGTGGCTAGCCCTAGAAAGCCAAGAACAGGAAGTAGTGTTTGGAGGCTAACCCACAGAAAGGTTAGTTTACCATTAGAATAAATGGGAAGAAGCTTCCTTCTCAGAATTCTAGATCTCATTTAGTTTATAAAAGGGAGCTTTGGGTACAGATGGTGAAAGAAGAGGTAACACAACACTAAAGATTTTATTCATGGTCAGAGTTTGAGAGAAGGTATCTGAACTCCATCCAGCTCAAAGGGGAAAGATAGTAAAAAAATAGTATTATTTAACTTAGTTGGTATTTATAATAAATGGCGATTTTAATTACTGATAATATGTTTATTACAGTCTAACTCTTGAATGCTTCTAAATAAACCACAATTCAAACTGCAAGCCAGCCAAGCTGTTTGTTTTAAATGTTTTCATGGGGTTTGGGGTAGACCCAGAGCCGCATAATGTGGGTAATTGGGTGGATTTGGAGGGACGATCTGGGTCCAGTTTTTCGTTCCGTTGTACTTGCACATAGACACTTAAAGAATTGTGAGTACCTGTTCTTTGAAACTCGTACCTGGACTAGTTGGTCCTTGAGATAGCAGCATTTGTCCGTTGATACTCGTAGAGCCGGAAGCGTCTTCCAGCGGCCGTCGTCGCGGCTCAGGAGGAAGGGGCGGGGCCGAGGGGCGGGGCCGAGCGGGGCTTGGACTCCGAGCTGTTCCCGCAGTTTCGATTATGCTGAGGGCGTTGTCACCTGGTAAGGCGTCCTCAGGACCCCATCTCCCCTTTACAAAACAAGAATCCAGAGATGTTTGGGTTTTCTCAGCGCCCAACGCATAGTGCCCAAATTTGACTAACGGCCAATGTGGGATTTAAAATCCTCGATGAAATCCTACCTTTTCCATCCTTGTCCACCATAGCAGAGTCCCCTAGTAGAGGGGATTTGACCCTGTTGGTAAACAAGAGTCCCTGCTCCCCACTTACGGCACGTCACTCTAAGTCTCCGCTGAAGTGAGCTGATACCTCCACCCTACCCTAGAAGCCCTTCTCCCCAAAGGAGCACTCCAGAAAACCCAATCTTGCAGCTGAGAAGAGCCTGGAATCCCAGACCTAAACCAGGTGAGTAAGGGTCTTTATTTTAGCCCAGGAAGATGTGAGTGTGTCCTAAGGAGCTACTACATCATTCAAGCCAGTACTCAAGGATTGGGGGGCGGGGGGGAGTTCAGATTTAGCCTTGACCTTTCCTAATGAAGAACAGACTTCGAGGTCTCAGAAAGCAATGAAGAATAGATCTAGGCTCCCTCCTTTCACGCCACAGCTCTGACCTCCTAAGAAGCCCTGCTCTTCCAGCCAGACTCCCTTTTCTCTTCCAGAAGCCTTTTCTTCTACACTCCCAAGCTGGGATTTCTACAGAGTAGTCACTTGATTGGGGGAAGACAAAGGGACCCTTGGACAGCTGTGTTTCCTGATCCTAGTCCTATCCAGTTTCCCTTTCTTTAAAATAAACAATAGCTCAGCTTTTCCTGGTTTTAAAAAAAAAAAAAAAAAAATCTACATTCACTTACAGAAGTCCCTTAAAGTGGAATGACTTCTGCTTTTCTTTGGTTTCCTCTGAGTTGAACTCTTACTTAATAAAGAGTTCCAAGGCACCACCCAAACTGTTCTTCCCTAAGCAAAAGCTTGCTTAGATAATGGTAGGGCTTCTTGCCAATCTTAAAAACTTAAAAGCTGGCATCAATGCTAACAGGCTAGTAGCTCTGAACCTTGCTTTATTTCTCATTAGTGAAAAATCCCGCTGAACTATGGGTAAGGCACTCTCCCAGCTCACCTCTCAGAAGGATGAGGACAAGCCTATCCTACCTGATAAGCCAGCCACTGCCAGCAAGGCTGCCAACTACTTCAGCACTGGTAGCAGCACACCGGCGCACTCCTGTGTGCCTTATGAGAAGGCTGCTAGTACCAGCTTTGTGACTTGTCCTACCTGCCAAGGCAGTGGGGAGATCCCCCAAGGTGAGTAGCCCAAGGCTCTGGAATACCCTAGAAACCAGGGAGCAATCCAGACCTGGCCCCCTGCGCCCCCTGGAGTAGGTAGACCTCCCCTTCGCAGTCTCAGGCTGGCCAAGAAGAACCATCCAGGTCCTGCTGTGGTTCTACTCCCCAGCTCCTAGAGGAAAGTTTCTTGTCTATCTGTTGCTCGGGATTTGGGAAGTTAAAAAGTTACCTCTCCAAAGGGAATGGGGCCCCTCTGACTTCTTAGTGACTCAGTGTTTCTTCATACCTGGTTATGGAAGTTCCATTCCTCTCCGAGCTGAAAGCTGAGCTGCCAACTTCAATGTTGACAGTGTTCTCAATCCTGCCGTGGGACAGAGGCAGCATGCTTCTGACACTGCAAGATGGCGTGGAGGGTCACTTGGGGGAGGCTGGCACAGGAAATGTTTGTCACCAGCATGCCTTGGCATTCTCGCTCGAGCTCTCTCTCTCTCTCCCTCTCTCTCCCTCTGCAGAGCTAGAGAAGCAACTGGTAGCCCTCATCCCTTATGGAGACCAAAGGCTGAAGCCCAGACGCACGTGAGCTTCATACATCCCTAAGGGCTGCCTCACCTGTCTTCCCTCTTGATCTCCTCATTTTTTTTTCCATTGCTTTTCATCTAGAAGCCTGAGTCTCACTGTGCTCAAACTTATGCTACATTCATGTTTCCAACGACTGTCCTTGTTTAAGAATGATAGTATTAGCGGCTGGGATTGTAACTCACTGATAGTGTGTTTGCTTAGCCAGCATGCATGAGGCCTTGGGTTTGATCTTTAGCAATAAGTCAGTGTCATAGTTTTGCTCATTAACTTTGTTTCATAATGTAGACAACATATGTTGGAATATCATACCCCATAAATATGTACACTTATATGTCAGTCAAAAATATAACAAAAAATAAGGCAGCATAGATCATAGCAGGTATAGCTGAGGCCATTTCATGGCTGTACAAGTCATTCCAAGAAAGAACAAATCGCCCTGGTTGCCACTACCTTTGCTATTGAAGCTTAGATCTTATGTTCCTCCTACAAGAAATTGAAATCCAGCTGCTCAGATCTCTATTCTGGAACAGTTTGGAACCTCAGAAGCACCCCTGGGCTTCAGTGTGGTGCCCATGAACCTGTATGTGGTCACCATCCATTTGACATGGATCCCTGTAACCCCCTCCAAAGACCCTCAGCTTCCACCTGAGAGCTGTTGCCCAGCCTCCTTCCCAGCCACTGTACTAAAAGTAGAAACCAGCCCAGGAGCTGTCTCAGCAGGTGGAGGAGCTTGCTCCCTAGCCTGTGACCTGGGTTCAAACTCCAGGCGTCACATGACTAACTCCCACAAGTGTCCCTCTGTGATAAAATTAAAAACAAGCAATGTCCCTCATAAAAGGCTGAGTTCTGTCTCTTAATTCATATCTCTGATTGATTAACATAGGTGAATGGTATCCCACTCAAAGTATTGACTTTAATTAAATATTAAAACTCGGAGCTCTCAGATAATTGTGGACTGGTTTCTAGTAGTGATAGTAGCATTCATTGAGATCTTGTTGTGTGCCAGGAACTATGATTAGTTATTTTTTTTCTTCTGTGCACCATAGGAAATTCTATGAAATAGATACAATTATATCTACTTTACAGGCATCCTGGGCTTTTGAAGAGGTTAAGTAGTGTTACTCGGCATTATGTCAATGGGGATAGAGAGCTGGGGGTGAAACTAGGTTGTCTGCCTTCCAATCCAATTCCAATCACAGCTACAGAGCTAAGTGTGCAGTTGCCAGACTATGTCCAAGAGATAGCCAGTTATCCAAAGAGGGGGAGTCTGAATCCCCTCCAGGATTCTTTGATGGTCAGATTTCTTTCTTCCATGGGGGGGGTCCTGCTTTCACACAGGAAGCTCTCTGTGTTCCTGGCGGTGACCATCTGCCTGCTGACTTTCTCCCTCACCATCTTTTTCCTGTATCCACGGTCCATTGTTGTGCATCCTGTAGGCCTCAACTCCTCCACAGTAGCCTTCGATGAAAAGCAAGTACAGCTCAACATGACGGTACGTACGTGGTAGCTGCCCCTCAGTTCCTCACTACTTTCTTCTCCAGAATGCCTCCATGTAACCTAAGATGTAGGTACCAAGGATCTTGTGGTCTGCAGAAGATTCTGAGGCAACGTGAGCTCCATAGTAGATTGTATGGGATTGGGACTCTGAATAGGGCAGGGCCAGAATCTGGGCCAGATCAGTCATAGGGAAGAATAGGGATGTCCAGAAAAAAAATGGAGAGAAATGGAGCAGGGTAAAACCGGATATTGGAGGGCTGGAGAAATGGATTAGCAGTTAAGACTTCTGGCTGTTCTTCCAGAGGACTCAAGTTCAGTTCCCAGCACCCATATGGCAGCTCACACTGCCTGTAATCCAGTTCCAAGTGATTTGACATCCTCACACAGAAATGCATGCAGCCAAAACACCAATGCACATAAAAATAGATCATTAAAAAAAAAAACAAAACTAGCCAGGTGGGTGGTGGCATACACCTTTAATCCCAGCACTCAGGAGACAGAAGCAGGCAGATCTTTGTGAGTTCAAGGCCAGCCTGGTCTACAAGAGTGAGTTCCAGGATAGTCAGGATTACACAGAGAAACCTTGTCTCAAAACACACACACACACACACACACACACACACACACACACACACACAAATGTGGATCCTGAGCCGGCAACTTTGATGGGTCGGTTCTCACTGTGTTGCCTAAGTTGGGTCTTAAATTCCTGGGCTCAAGTGATCCTCTCCATCTCCAGAGTAACTGGGACTGTAGGGGGTCACCACAGAACCCAGCCTAATGTCACTCCTTAAAAGTGACCTCTGCCACTAAGAGACTTCAGAGAGTCCTTTGCACCCGAGGCCCAAAACGGTAGGATGAGACTCAGGCCAAAGAGCCAGGCTGACATGGGGTGCCATCGTCACCATTTCTTCCCTGAAGAAACTTAAGGTTCTTTGGAAAGTCGGTTGGATGGTGTTTTGCTGGGGCAAACTCGTGAAGGAACGTTTTTTGTTAAAGTGGACACAGATGTGAAAGACTAAGGCAGACTTGTGAAGGATCGTTTCCCTGAAGCAGACACAGGAGAGAGGATGTTCTGCTAAAGCAAGCACGTGAGAGGACGCATGATGAAGTATACTTTGCTAACAACATGCACGTGTTGGTCCTCCTCATATTGCATAGTTTTTCAGGAAGCTGTAGAGAGAAACGCACTAAAAAAAAAACTTCTGGTGGTGTGCTGCTGTTTCTGGCTGCTTCCGGGGACTTCCTGATTGGGTGCATGTGCTGAGGCGAGGCATATGGAGGACACATGATATTTAGAGGGTATAAATAGGACTCCACGGAGTAATGGAGGCTGAGCTTGGCTTGCTGGTCCAGCTAGCTGTGCAAGGCTTGTGGGTCTCAAGTCTTCGCTGATCTTCGCCTCCCTGAGAGAAACACAGCCAAGAACTTCTCCTGGTGTTCCTGTTGGTCCCCCCAACTCGAGCTGAGGCTGACGCCTGGCTGTCTCTGCTAGATCATGTCACTGCTGTTGCTAACCCGACTCTACCAAACTGGACTGCTGGTGTATCCACGAACTGTTTGCTAGTAAATCGAGCTGCCGCTGCTGACCTATGCACTGAACTGCTGATTTCCAGACAACACAGAGGGGGGTTGCACCAAAGAGCCTTTGTAAACAGGTCCACTTCCCCTGGATCCTTTGCTTTCCACTACTTATGGTAGATGGTGGGCTACAAGGAAAGTTAAAGCATTTAATGATGGTTCCATCATTAAAAATAAGTTTTGAAAAAGTTAAAATTACACTTCTCCTTGCTGTCATCTCTAGAATGTCCTGAACATCTTCAACAGCAACTTCTATCCCATCACGGTGACACAGCTGACAGCTGAGGTGCTCCACCAGGCCTCTGTGGTCGGCCAGGTTACCAGCAGCCTCCACCTGCACATTGGCCCTTTGGCTAGAGAGCAGGTAACGTCCCTCTTCCTGGCCAGCCCTCCACACAGACGTGTAATTTGGTAATGGAGAGGGGCCAGCCTGAGGTACAGCTAATCTCGTATTCCTTTGGTTGACAGACGCCTTACAAAGTTGCCAGCAGGATTTTGGATGAAAACACGTAGTGAGTACGCTTTGGTCTCCTCTCTCCTATCCTTTCTTGGTTTAAAAATCCAGTTAATATTCACTGACGGGCTAGTGAGGTAAAGGTGCTTGCCACCGTAACCTGAGTTTAATCTTCCAGTCTTACATGATAAGCCGAAAAGAGAACCCACTTCCACAAATTATCCTTTGGTATCCACACATACACCATTACTCGAGTGTGCCTACACTCAATGTTTTTTGGTTTTTTTCTTTTTTTTTTTTTTTTGAGACAGGGTTTCTCTGTGTAGCCCTGGCTGTCCTGGAACTCACTCTGTAGACTAGGCTGGCCTCAAACTCAGAGATCTGCCTGCCTCTGCCTCCCAAGTGCTGGGATTAAAGGTGCAAGCCACCACCACCCAGCAACTAAATGTATTTTCAAATTTTAAAAAGTATCCACTCTCTGATTGCTGGTTTCCTAGTTGCTTCAGACTCAGGGCCCTCCCTTAAGACTGCCCTCTTGTGGCTAGGACTGCAATATGCAACGGTCAAAGTCCACAGCCTCTTCCTGCTCGACCTAGATTAGAGTAACAGGGTGGAATTTTGTTAATCTTTATGTGAGTTGGACTCTTTGAATCTCTGTGGAAGAAGAATATCTAGTTTTTGCCGAGAGAGAGGTCAGCATGTGCCTGGATGTCCAGGAACATGGATGACTAGGTATCCAGGCTCATCCCAGAGAATAAGAGTTAAGAGTGGCCGGGTGGTGGTGGTGCACACCTTTAGTCCCAGCACTTGGGAGGCAGAGGCAGGCGGATTTCTGAGTTCCAGGACAGCCTGGTCTACAGAGTGAGTTCCAGGACAGCCAGGGCTACACAGAGAAACCCTGTCTTGGGGGGGAAAAAAAAAAAAGAGTTAAGAGTGACATCTTAGAGGCTCCTGATGGGAGGCAAGAAAACTGTGTGCATTGGGACTTGTAAGTCCCCTCTTTGAGTTTCCTGACCCTGCTCACTGTTAAACAAGACTCAATGTCCTCTCTCTCTCTCTCTCTCTCTCTCTCTCTTTCTCTCTCTTTCTCTCTCAGCAAAATCTGTACGTGGCCGAAAATCAGAGTACACCATATTCTTTTGAATATCCAGTAAGTATGGTGTGGAACTCCTATTGTGAGATTCCTGGAGGGACCCCCACACACCACCAAGACACGGACTTGATGCAATCCGCAAGAGGCTTTTTATTCCTCTGGGGCGAGAGACTCATATCCATCACAGGGGTAGAGGAGTCTGGCCCCAAGCAAGGTCTTAGGCAGCTTTTTATTTCTGTGCAGTTGCTGGGGCAAAAGGGAAGACTGGGGTATGAGGAAGGTACAGGGTGGTTTCTGACTGGTGCTGGCTCATGCTAGGGTCCAGGGGCAGGCTAGCCACCTGGCAATTGTTTGGGGCCAGGTTGTTTCTGGGTTCTCGGGCCAGCTCTTGGTTCCCTTGTTTCTAGGTTCTGGGAGCTGCTGGTCTCCCATTGTTTCTAGGTTCTGGGAGCTGCTGGTCTCCCATTGTTTCTAGGTTCTGGGAGCCGGTCTCCCACTGAGTTTAACTAATGGCTAAATTTCCACAGTACAGTTTGAAAACTTAATCTTATACTATGTCCCCACTCCCACTTCAGTCTCGCCTTAGCTGTATTTCACAAAGTAGAGAGAGAGCACTGGTAGCTGATATCATGAGTCTTTCTTAGCTCCAGAGATTAGCAAGTCCTAGGGCCTGTTCCAGATCTTACTTATCTTACACAGATCTTGCTTATGCGGGCGCCCTGTCTGGAGCTTCCAGAACACAGGTGGTGCAGCTGCCTCAGTGTGCTGGCAGAGCAGGGAGCAGAAGGAAGTGGGAGGGAGGTCCTAGGGAGGCAGCCTCTCACACAAGGTAGAACCAGGCCAAAGTGGCGCTTCCTCCTCCCCGCCCCCCCAGACTTTACAACAAGCCCTACTTCCTCTCCAGGGGTTCTCTGACCTGCTCCTACCTGAGCCATCCACAGCAGCTGCCCTTCGAGAGCTTTGAATATGTGGACTGCAGGGAAAACATGTCAATGCCCCACCTGGAGCTCCCTCACCCGGTCTGATCTGTCCACTGCCCCTGAACTCCAGGCACCTGCATGCTGGTCTGCAGCTCCTCTCCGTGGAGCTCAGGGAAAGACTGTAGTGACTTTGTTAAAGGAAAAGTCCTGCTTTTGGCTGTGCCTTCCCCTAACACCCTCAACACATGGAGCTTCTGTAACAATGTCACAGTCTCTGAGTCCTCAGATGCCCAGGAGTCACTTCTGATGGATCTTACCCATGGTCTGTGTGGAGGAACGTCTAACTTGGCATTGTCTTGGGACTGAGCATATTGGTTACCCAGCTTCACCACAGTGGGTCTTCAGTTGCAAGGAAGAGAAAGCTGTAGTTTTATCTAGACTTTGCAGCATGGATGAATCTTTTTCAAGTTCTCCTCCCAGTGATAAGTGGCTTTGGGGATGTCCAGTGCTGTTTCCAAGGTCGTCTTAGGTGACTATCAATGTTCTCCAGTGCTGTCTGCTTTGGTCATGTGATAATGATGGTGATAGCCTACTTCTCTCAGTAAATGGTGGACAGTGAGGTCCTTAGCCTTCCTGGTTCGGGATACTATCATCCCTGGTTTCCAGGAAGGCAGATTTACACCATCTAAACTCTTCTCTATACAATAACTTTAATGCTGTCTTCACAGCAGAAGCCAAGGCGCTGAGGAGAAGCCATCTGGGGTACCCTAGAGCAAAGGCAGAGCCATTTGAAAAGATATTTATTAAAGGAATTTTTCTAAGCCCACAATCCAGAGCCCATGTGAGTGGACACAGGTAAGACAGGCAGTAGAGTAGGCCCAGGGGCTGTGTTCAGAAAGCCTGAAGGACATAAGCTGTTGATATCAGGCCCACCCTCTGTTCCCAAGGCCTCTGCTGTCCTCTGGAATGTGACTGTGAAGAGACACCAGACAGATTCACCCAAATGCCCTTTCTTGCCTGTTACGACACTGGAGCCAAACCACAGGTAACCTCCAGTTTTCTACTAGACTCCAGGTGGAGATGATGTCTGTGTTGCAGGAGAGCAAGAGCATGTCCTTAAAGCTAGCTAGCCTTTGCCCACCAGACAGGTGGGAAGACAAAGGGCCGTGTGGTTGGGGAAAGCTGAATTTGAAGTAAGAAGGATGCAAGGAAATGGTGGTAATGAACTGGCTAACTAGCTACACGGGGGGAGAGAAAGTGTGTGTGCACCAGGCTTTCCCTCCTGGGTAGCCAGGGTTAAGGTGTACCAACAAAACAGACACCCAGGGAAGTCAAGCTGAGGTGGAAGTATATAAACCATCAAATGTAAAAGGTTTCTAACAATCCATTCTTATTTAGCCGTGCTGAAGGGAATGGGATTCCTGGACAGAAAAGTGAGAGATGCTGGTCTTCCACATCTCACAAAGTATCTGATTTTGTGTGTGCGTACTTGTGCACATGCATGTGGCAGTCAGAGCACATCCTTGGGTGTTCTTCTTTGGTTGCTGTCTCTTTTACTATGTTTTATTTTGAGAGAGTCTAACTGTGTAGCCCTGGCTGTCCTGGAACTCACTATGTAGACCAGGCTAGCCTCAAATTTACAGAGATCTGCCTGCCTCTACCTCCCCAGGGCTGGGATTAAAGGTGTGTGTCCCTGCGCCAAACACTATCCTTAAGAAGGGTCACAGAAGCTAGTTGTACCCAATTCCCTAGTCCTGGGTCTCGAGCATGCGCCACCGTGCCCAGCTTTTCTTACATAATGTCTTAGTCAGAGTTTTATTCCTGCAACAAAAAACACCATGACCAAAAAGCAAGTTAGAGAGAAAAGGGTTTATTTGGCTTATACTTCGAGATCACAATCCATCTTTGGATGGAGTCAGGACAGGAGCTCACGCAGGATGAGAACTTGGAATCAGGAGCTGATGCAGAGGCCAGGGGGGGGGGGGGGGGGGCCAGTGCTTATTACTGTCTTGCTTTTCTGGCTTGCTCAACCTGCTTTCTTACAGAACCCAGGACCACCAGCCCAGGCATGGCAACACCCTCCATGAGCTGGGCCCTCTTCCAGGGACCACTAATTGGATCTCATGGAGGCATTTCCTCAACTGAGGCTCCTTTCTCTGTGATGACTCTATCCTGTGTCAAGTTGACACACAAAACCAGCCAATACACATGGGTTCTGAGGATGAAACTAAGTCCTTTGTACTTGCAAGATGAGAGAACTTTACCAACTGGCTACCTTCTCAGGCTACAAACTTTTCTGTTCTGATAGGCACACAGACTTCCAAGACCTTTTGAGACCAGTTCTGCTTCTCTGGCTTCTGAGAGATTATTCTCAGAGGCTTGCTTTCTTCTGTTATCTATCCCTAGACTGTTTTTGATTACTATTCTAGTTCCAAGCCAGTCCCCACACTGTCCCAGCTGCCCCATTCATGTATCATCCTAGACTATGCTAACACAAGGCTCCTGACCTAGAGCTGATGAGGTGTGTTAATGAGAAATGACTCATTGGTCCGCCGTTGACTGATGCGGCTGAGGGAGGCTTTCTCAGAATTGGAGCAGAAAGCCCTTCATAGAATTTATGTCTTCTTGGAGGCTGATACTGAGGGTCCCCAGCCCTGCCTCCTCTTCCAGCTTGGACTGGGACTCTCCTGGCCCTCTGCTAAGTAGAAAGTATGACACCTAGGAAGAAAGAGGCTTGAGGACTTTAGTAGGCAAGCTCTCCTCCTTTCCAAGGCCACATGTCCTGAGCCCGTTGCTGCAATATCTCTCTTCTGGATTCTCTCAGTCCCCTCCTATATCACCTGTTTTAACAGCTCAATACCTAGTATGGGCCTGGAATTATATAAGACCCCACGCCCGATTCTGCAGCTGCTCTAGTGCATCGCAGCCCCTCCCATCTTGGGCTGTATCTCAGTAAGCATGGGCTCAGTTCTAGTGATGCTCATTAACAAGCCTGCCATCACGATAAGGAACCAGGGTAATAGTTGTAGGAGGGGCAAGCTTGGGTGGGAGCTCAAGACCATGCTCTCCCTAGGCTTGGCTACAAACAGCATGGGCTTGCTCTTCCATCCTTCACCTCCACTGTGGGTCCTCCGCCCTTCTCCCTCATCCTGTGCTCATTAACCAGTCTCTTGGTTCTTTCCAGGAATTACATTTTAATCCCAGCTAGCCTCCTTTCCAAATGCAACTGGCTTTTTGAATTAGAAACATTGCTGGGTGGAAAGAAAAGTGTGGTTGCTGTCCGGCTTGCTTTCTTGGTGGTGGTTGGGTTTTTGTTTGGTTGATTGATTTTTGGGTTTTGTTTTTGTTTTCACTTTGTGGTATCATCAGGTCTTGGAGTCCATCTCTGGATCACCACTGCTGGATGTAATTAGTTGACTTAAAAACAAAAGAACAAAAAACAAAAAGACAGGAAGCAAAACAAGTTAGTTGTTTCTGGGTGTGCTGCTTTGAGAAAATTGTGAAATATCAAAGTTAAGTAAAACAGAGCAGCTGCTCTTCAGCCTAAAGCGCTGAGAACCTGCACAGGTGGCCTTGCTCTTGGTACTATGCCCCACTGACCTGGTGGCTCAAGGCTGTAATCTTAGCTACTTGGGAAGCTGAAGTGAAAAGATTTCAAACTCAAGACTTGTTTGAGGTACTGAGTGAGTTCAAAGCAAGCCCAGGAGATGTAGTAGGAGGCTGGAGCTCAGCAGGCCAGGTGGTAGCACACACCTTTAGTCCTAGCACGATAGAGGCTGAGGCAGGTGGATATCTAGGAGTTCAAGGCCAGTCTGGTCTATAAGTCTCAGGACAGCCAGAGCTACACAGAGAGACCTTGTCTTGAAAAAGAAAAAAAGTGCTTGCTTTTCCCAGCACCCACACCAGACAGCTCACAACCTCCTGCAATTCCAGCTCTAGGGAATCCATTGCTATCTCCTGGCTTCCTCAGATACCCACCCATGTTCAAAAACACATAAGTAACCATGTGCAAAAATACATAAGTAACTACTCCCTTTTTTTAAGTAAAAATAATTTTTTTTAAAGGAGGGTAGATTAGATGGGGACAATAGTCCAGGGGAGGAGCATCTGACTAGCATACACAAGGCCCTGGGTTCCCTGTACCACAAAAATAATTTCAAAACAAAACCCATAAGTGACTTTGAAACGATTCCAGTTCTCTCCCTGGACTTATGCTAAGAAATCCTCCTTGGCTCCCACAGGCACAGGAGGACCTGCGCTCAGCTCAAACACTTAGCCAGAGCCCCTTTGCCTCTCACCGTGAGTCGGGAATATTTAGAAGAGCTAGACTGGCAAGCATTCGGGAGACCTGATGAGACAAAGCACAAATCACTCATCTGGCAGTCGCTAAGGAGGCGGGGGATGGGAATAGGGCCTTCCTGGGGCTAGGCACAGACTGAACCTCCCGTGAAGAATTTCCAGTAGGAAGCCATTCTGTGGTCCCCTGTTCCAGACTTTCTAGGGCTCAAATTTTATCTGCCGATAGCCTACCGCATCCCCACCTTCTCTGCCACGCCCTAGGAAAGCGGCTGACACCTACCCAGTCACTCACTTCAGAAGCTTCTTTGCTCCTTGGGTTGGAGGAAATCCATCCAGGAGGAGACCACTTAAGGCTGTTAGAGGGCAAGGGTGCCGGGAAGGATCAGACAGAGACCAATAGAACTTCTAAGCTACAGGACTGGGACCTGGGTGTCAGGGGCCCCTCACCTCCTGCCCGCGCAGGTGGCACACTCACCACGGCCTGGAAGGATTGGGGGCTTATCGCACACTCTACAGGATTGCTGGCCATCTTGTTGCGCTCCCGCTGGTTTAGTCTGGGGTCCTTGCCTTTGGGTGTCCTTCTGGACACAGTCCTTGACGGCACTCTGTGCAGGTGGGTCTTGCTCCTTTTGGGACTTTGGCCTAGGGGGCTGTGGCTGTCCTTGGGCCTTCTCCTGTGGTTTAGCTTGTTGCTGTGGTTGTGCAGGTGGTGGCCCTTTTGAGTCCTGTTGGGGTCCTTTTGAGTCCTGTTGGGGTCCTTTTGAGTCCTGTTGGGGTCCTTTTGAATCCTGATGTGGCTGAGATGTTTTCTCAAAATGCTGTTTCTTCTCTTCCTGTTTTTTTGCTTCCTAGCAAGAAACCCCCAGCAAGTGACATCATCTCTCCTCACCCAATCACTCACCTACAAGATAAACTGGGCAGTGGAGCAAGGGAGCACAAGGGAGAAGTGTAGACTGCCAGAAGTGTCTCTATCTTCTGAATTAGAGGCTGGAGGATAAAGAGCAGTTCCTGGGGCTGGAGAGGTGGCTCCATAGTTACGAGGCACATACATTACTCTTTCAGAGGACCCGAGTTCCCACCACCCACATTAGCAGTTCACAACTGCCTGTAATTCCATCGCCAGAGTTTACTTAAGTATATTAAGTATATTAAAATGGGGTTTTCTGGATGTGGTGGCACACACTTACTATCCCAGAACTTGGAAGGTAGAAACAGGCGGATTGCCACAAGCTAGAGGTCACCCTTTGGGAGCTATGAATCAAAACTGGGTCCTCTGGAGGAGTAGCCAGTGTTCTTCCCCACCATGTTCCCTCTTCAGCCCATTTTTTATTTTAAGTCATATGTATGTGGGGGAGTATGTTGCATGTATTGTGCAAGTGCCTGTGGAATTAGACATACATGGGTGCCACTGGAACAGGAACCTGGGTCCTCTGGAAGAGCAGTATGTGCACTCTTTTTTGTTTTTTTCGAGACATGGTTTCTTTGTGTAGCCTTGGCTGTCCTGGAACTCACTCTGTAGACTAGGCTGGCCTCGAACTCAGAAATCCGCCTGCCTCTGCCTCCCAAGTGCTGGGATTAAAGGCATGTGCCACCACTGCCCGGCAGCACAATATTTCTTAAATGTATGTATATAGGTATATGCCTGCAGCCCAGAGGAGGGTACCAGATCTCATTTAGATGGTTATGAACCCCCATGTGGTTACTGCGAATTGAACTCTGGTCCTCTGGAAGAGCAGCCAGTGCTCTTAACCTCTGAGTCACCTCTCCAGTCCTGAGTACACGGAATTTTTATTAGAAGTTTGAGCTCAGGGCTTAGAGATGGCTCATCAGTGAAGAATGTTTGCTGTCGTTTCAGAGGAGCCACATTAAGCTTCCAGTCCCCATATCAGGCAGCTCACAACCATCTACATGGTAAACTCCACCTTCAAGGAATCTGACACCTTCTTTTGTCCTCTAAAGGGTATGCAAACACACATGCATACACGTAAGTGTACACATACACACATACAAAAAGTAAATTTGGGGGACTGGAGAGATGAATCAGTGGTTAAGAGCACTGGCTGCTATCTCATGGAACTGAGGTTCAATTCCCAACACCATATGACAGCTCACAACTCTTATCACCAGTCTTGGGATCCAACATGCTCCCAGCACCAAGTACAGACATTGTACATAAACACACATGCAAGCAAAATACATGTATACAAAAATCTTCAATATATTCATTGTCAGACATGGTGAAATACACCTTTAATCCCAGTACTCAAGCAGAGGCAGGTGGATCTCCCTGAGTTCAAGTCCAGTCTGATCTACATAAGTAAACTCCAGGTCAACTAGGGCTCTGAGGTGAAATGCACTCAAAATTTTTTTCACAGCCAGGTGGTGGTGGCACACGCCTTTAATCTCAGCACTTGGGAGGCAGAGACAGGTGGATTTCTGAGTTCAAGGCCAGCCTGGTCTACAGAGTGAGTTCCAGGACAGCCAGGGCTATACAGAGAAACCCTGTCTCAAAAAAAACCAAAAAAAAAATTTTTTTTCACATAAAATAGCACATGCCTGTAATTCCAGAACTTGGAGATGGAGTCAGAAAATTTGGTTAGCCTGGTCTACAAAGGGCTACCACAGTGAGACCTTGCTCCCCTCCCCAAGAAAATACAGTTGAAAAAAAAGTCGTTATGCCAAAAATGCTTAGAAAATTTTTACAATACGTAAATTGGGTACTCTAATTTTATACATGAATTAAACTTATATAAACTTCAGCTCCTCATCCTCACTAGCCACATTGCATGGATTCAGTAGCACACAGGCTGAAGGCAACAATATCAGACAGCACAGCTTTCCTACCATATATACACACTGCTAGGAACCTGTCACTGGAGGCTGAGGTAAGAGGATCTTTTGAGCCCAGAAGTTCATAGTCAACCCCAGGCAACAGAGTGAGACCTCTTCTCTTCAAATACCCTCTTGTCTAGAATCCTCATTTCTACCAGCCTACAACAGAAAAACTGAGCTAATTTGCCTCCTACCCCAGCAAATGGCTTTCACAAGCTAGCGATCCACTCCTAGGGAGTCCTTCATCCTTCCCCATTCCCTGTTGCCCATAGTGGACCCTGATGGATCAACCTCTCCCGCACCTGCTCTTGTTGCTGCTGAGCCATCAGCCCCTTCCTCCGTTCCAATGCCATCTGCCGACGCCGAGCCTCCCAGTGGTAGGCGCTACCCATGATGGTGTGGTAAAAGAAAATCCCAGCAGGGTGTGAGAGCAGGAAAAGCCCAAAATGATGCCACTGCACCCAAACACTTCTGTTGCCTCCCACTCCGATCACACCTGCCTGTTACCCAGACCACCTCACAATGTGGCCACTGTGGCCACTGCCAGGGCAACTGGGCAGCCCCCCCTGAGGTGTTGGAGGTGGAGGCCATTTTTATCAAGGCTCATAGAGAGCACCTGTGAGTCCTCCAGTCCTGAAGAGGAAAGAGTCTCTCCTCAGCCTGGCGTCTCAGTAGACCCTGGAGACAATTTGACAATAAAACTTATGCATTTTTCTCTTCTAGTGTCTCCCAAGAGACTGGCCAAGAAGTTTCTGGCAGTAGCACTTGACCCACTGATGGCCCTTCCCTCCTCACAAGCTATCTAGAATTATCTTTCCCAGCACTTTCCTATGTCATGTCACTCCCTGTTCTTCCAGGAACCATTTGCATTGAGTCAAGATGAAAGAAAATACAAACTGCAACTGAGCTTCACTCTGTGTGTGTGTGTGTGTGTGTGTGTGTGTGTGTGTGTGTGTGTGTGTCTGTCTGTCTGTCTGTCTGTCTGTGTGTCCCAACTGAGCTTCTCTGTGGAGGGTGGGGATGAGATAGCCTGGCTGCTCCAGCCAGTAGTGGGATCAGCTGGAGTTTTAGTGTCAGACATAAGTTTAACCCTGGCCTGGTTATGTCACTGAGTAAGCTGAGGGAACTTGAGCAGGCCACTCAGTCTCAGAGCCTGCCCTGTAAAGGATGCTGTTGTGCCTGGAAAATGCCTGCCTTTAAAGTGGAACAGAAGCTAGAAAAGCTGCCCCAGCTCAGATGTGTGACAGAAGGGGTGCTTTGTCTTGCTGGATCTTTGTCCTTCAGTAAAAAGATGATAATTCTTCCTCCAGCCCCCTGGGGAATCATCTGCATGACTAGGTACTTTAAAGAGAGAGGATATAAAAGATGAAAATGAGACTTGTCACTGGTGCTTTGCATGCTGGCACAGATCTACCTCCCATGGGGGAGCTGGCAGGCTGATCACCCAGACCCAGGTCCAGGGCTTTGAGTTGGCCCACCCCAGCATCTACCCCATCTATGGCCTGCTAGATTGTGTGAAGGGGCCAGTCCTGCAGAACCAAAGCTGCAAAATCTCCACTACATGGGGCAACAACAGGATATCCAGGATGAGGCCTGGTGAGGATCCAGTATTGATAGTGTAACAGAAACCAAATTGATAGTGTAACAGAAACCAAAGGCAGGCAGACCAGTGACTCCTTACAATGATCATTTACAAGAGGAACTGTCCAGCCCCTAAAACAAAGGGTTTTAAGCTTATTCCTGGAGGATTAGAATACATTTTTAAAACAATAATACAGGCTGGGCTGTGGTGGCGCACACCTTTAATCCCAGCACTTGGGAGGCAGAGGCAGGTGGATTTCTGAGTTCGAGGCCAGCTTGGTCTACAGAGTGAGTTCCAGGACAGCCAGGGCTACACAGAGAAACCCTGTCTCAAAAAACCAAAAAAAAAAAAAAAAAACCAATAATACATTTTCTAAAATCTCTTTATGTTTGGGTGATATATGTGACATTGGCTGACCTTAAGCACTGTGGGAAGGAGGGGGTCTCCACAGCTTTCATGGTGAGATTTGTTTTTCTTTTGGGGAAGACTGCAAGGGCACAGGGCAGATGTGGAGGGATGGGGAGATGGAGTGGGATTGGGTTGCGTGAAGTGAAATTCACAAAGAATCAATAAAAAGTTAAAACAATAACAAAAATAACAAGGTGGATGGTACCTGAAAAGCAACATCTGGGACTGACCTTTGTGCTATACATGTATGCACACCCATGTGCACACCTGCATGAACACCTGCATGCACACCAACACAAACACACCTGCATGTACACCTGCACACACATACCTGCATGCACACCTACACACAAGCATAAAATCCAGCTGTGGGATCTTTACCAAAACAGAATACAGAAAGCTTGAAAGAGTAAAGAGCTGAAGAAAATATACCCAAAGAAAATATTAAGAAGATAAATCTGGCCGGGCGGTGGTGGCACACACGTTTAATCCCAGCACTTGGGAGGCAGAGGCAGGTGGATTTCTGAGTTTGAGGCCAGCCTGGTCTACAGAGTGAGTTCCAGGACCGCCAGGGCTACACAGAGAAACCCTGTCTCGAAAAAGAAGATAAAGCTGTCCGGGTAGTGGTGGTGCATGCCTTTAATCCCAGCACTTGGGAGGCAGACTCAGGAGGATTTCTGAGTTCGAGGCCAGCCTGGTCTACAGAGTGAGTTCCAGGACAGCCAGGGCTACACAAAGAAGCCCTGTCTCAAAAAACAAAAACAAAACAAAACGATAAAGCTGATATAGAAATATTAAAATCCAACAGAAATATGTAACCTTCTTATACCTAGAATCAGCAAGATTATTCAGTAAATAAAGGCACTTAACCATCATGCCTGACAACTTGAGTTTGATCCTGGGGACCCACAAGGTAGGAGGAAAGGAGAAATGACTCCTTTAAGTTGCCTTCTGACCTCCACATGTGCGCTATGTCATATACATACCCCCCACTCATCTACACACATGAATTCTAATAATAAGCACTATTCCTTTTCTTTTCTTTTTCTTTTTTTTTTTTTTTTTTTTTTTTTTTTTTTTTTTTTTTTT
>JADRCD010024288.1:0-10087 GCA_019843815.1 Montemys delectorum
GCAGGTACAGGGCATAGGAAACACTAAAACACCAGGTAGGAAATCTAAACTCAGGGAAGGAACTTTATCATCCATATTTTTCATTTGATCTTGACTATCTGCAGCTAGTTGATCAAGGGCTACCGATAGCTTTTGTTCAGGAAACAGCTTTTGAGGAGGTTGGGAGGAAGAAATGGAAATTGTGGCATACGAATTCAAGGCAGCATAAAGGAATGAAGAGCAGTCACATTTAATAACAGTATTTGAAAAAAATCCAGACATGAAGAGAACATACATGAAATGTGAGAAGAGTTAGACTAACCTATGGTTACAGGAAGTATATCAATAATCTAGAGGAGTACATAGGAAATTTTGTGGATTATGAAAATACATCATGTCTTGACAGTGATGGTGATTAGATAATGTATGCCAAGCACACTGAACCACTCATCTAAGACTGTGTAAACTTTGTTATTATGTAAATTATATATCAATAAAGTTTCTTGAACAAAAAAAATAGAGAGAAAAAACAGAAAAGGTGTCATAATCAGAAAAAAAAGTCTACATAGGCAACAAATTTAAAATTTCAGATTAGAATATTATTTATTAATTCAACTCTTACCATATACAAGGCATCATGATAATTATAATAATTAGAATAATTTAATATTCATTAAATATTTATACTAAATGCTTTCCATGGATTTCTTCTTTCAAAAAATATTAATTAAGGTATTATGAGAAGAGGAAATACACTTATTTTCATAAAGGTTAAAGCCTAATGGCAAGAGGCAGATTGATAATGGAAAGGCAACATGGCTAGAACATATGTATATATGCATATAAAGCTGGAACCAGTCAAATATATGTCTGTTATATTGTTCTGGCTGATTTAAAAACTATTATTATTACAGTGATGATGATGATGATGATGATGATGATGATGATGATGATGATGATGATGATACTTGCATTTATTGTACTGTACTGGTGGTATATTTACATGGGTGTTCAGGGCAAACATCCTATGTACACATGCAAAGGGCAAAGGAGGACATCGAATGTCTTCTATTGCTTTCTACCTTTTTACCTCATTACAGACTTTCTTATTAAATTTGAAGCTCACCATGTTGGCTAGGTTGACTAGTCAGTGAGGTTATAGGATTCACCAGAGTCTGTCCACAGCATCAGGCTTGTGGGCATGTGCAGCCATAGCAGCCATTATAGTAGGTGTTAGGGTTTCATTTAGGTCTACACATTGCACACCGATGGTCTTACTGAGCTATCGCCACAGCCCCAGCTCTAGCTACTTTGTTTCTACACAGTCCATAATCATTGGCTTCAAACAGTTCTCCTTGTGTTGTCATAGTTATATAAACTTTGGATTGTGTCCTCCCAGTAACACATACTCAGAAGCTTTTAAGCAGGTGTACTTTGTACATGTAGCCATTATGCACTCCTCTCTCAGTTACTTATTTTCCTTCACACCTCATGGAACTTATTTTCACTAACCAGAGTCCAAATCCTGCAAGAGAAAACTATTCTGGGTTATGTAACATTTGGTAACTTTTAAACTGATATAAATCTATTAATTTTTTAGAAATGCATAGCATGTCAGTCTCTGAGCTACAGAGTTTAATGTAATCAAGTACTTGCTCTTGATAGAGCCACCAAGTGATGAGAACTTAAAAGTGAACATAACAATTATTTCCACTCTGATGCTACCACACATTTTTTTTTTTTTTTACCATTGAGGAAGAGAAACTCTTAGACATATTTTCTTCACATTCTAATTATTTGTTGTAGACAAGACTATTCCTGTTACATATTTGTTACATTTATCATCAGTGTGTCTAAGCTATATTGATCCTCTGAGATCATGTACGTTAAGGCAGTTCAATACATGGTCCATGGAGTAAGACTGGGTCCTATACTATTAACTGTCCACATTGTGCTAGATGCCATATGAGACTAAGTATTTATGGATTTTAAGGTGTTTTGACTTTAGTGACACCCAAGATTGTGATTCTGAGCTTTTAAAAGTATTAGTCTATGATATGCTAGGGTACAACTCAGTATAGATAGTATGAGCAGTATGATGACTACCAAGGAAAAATTTGAGTGGGAAATTACTTGCTCAAGGTCTCCTGATTCTTGTCTCAGGCTTTCTACCTAAAGTATTAAAAACTGTTCTCTGAACTCATGAGAGACAGAATATTATATTAATACTAAATACTGGTATTCATACCTACCATTCATAAAGGATTGCCTATATTTCAGACACTGAATGAGATTGTTCACAATACCTCTACATTATATGTGCTATTATTTTGCAGATGGGGAAATTGAAGCTCAGGAAAGTAAATCATCCTCCCATAATATTAGATAGAGGTAAGTGCTAGAAAGAAGATTAAAATACAGTTTTATGTAGATTTAAGCTCTTGTCTGTGAAAATATACATGCATCATCTCAGTGACTTCTCGGGCCCTTCTATCATATAGATACTATGATTCATTGCGTAGTTAGAGAGACTAAAGCTGAAAGAAATTAAATGACTCACCTGTAACCATATATTTAGTGAATAATAGAGCTGGGTTTAATTTGTCTTTTGGCTTTTAACTGCATGCTATAAACCCACTATACTACACTGCTTCAAAATGCCCCAGTGAGAAATGTGAGTGAGATAATAGAATATTGTTCTCTTGGTATTGAGGCATATCAGTTTCATGGGAAAGGTCACAAAGCTGGGAGAGCTCGGAAGTCTAATCTGGGACTCCTGCCAAACTTTGAGTCCTGTCTTGTTGGCACATACTTAGATTTGGCATATATCGGTGTGTCACCAGTGTGGACTATAGCTCATGTTGTCTGTTTAACTCCTTTTCTTTAGCAACTTTCAACGTGATTCTCGAAGGTTTTTCTGCACTTTCTCATTCTAGGCAAATGCTAATGATTGTCCTTTTGCCTAGAATTATCTTTTTCCCCCATTTTTCTTAATCTAACTGATATATATTTATAATTCAAATACTAGTTTAAGTTTTACTTCTTTATATAACCTTCAGGCAATTCTAAGGAAGTCAGCTCTCACCATTATGCAACTTCACAGCACACTAAAATTCTCTATAGCATTCCACATAATTGTAAAGGATTGATTGTATAATTCCTCATTTCACTTTCTCTTAGGAAGTAAGGTTTGGGAGAGCAAGGCCATTGTCCTGCTTCACTCTTGCATTTCCAGTTCCTAACCCGAGGCCAGACAAATAAGACATTCCATTACTACTTTTATTTTTTTTTTTAAATAAGAGAATAAATGCATAGATGCCAAATTTTGTATTCTTATCCAGCCAGTCCTGTATTGTTTCCTAAACTTCCCTGATCATAACAATCATCTAAAAAGAGTGCTTCAAATAAAGGTTGTCATGTAGGCCTACAGCTGCCTAGAAATTTGTGGGTTGTTTGTTTGTTTTGTTGTTATTGTTTTTAAAAATCACTTCACTAGGTAATTCTTTGTCTAGGAAAGTTTGGAAAATACTTATTTTAAGCACTTGTCTCTTAATTAGGGGTGTAGTATTTGATAATGGGTTCTATAATCATAATCAAGTTAATCCTGGTCTTAAACCTAATATTATAGTATTAACTATTAAAACAATTATATTGGAGAAGATGTTATGTACAGTGTTGAATCCACAGTTCTGATAAAAAACTCCCTGTTTAGTTGCCTTTCATAGATAAGTACTGATGAAAGAGTGAAATCTTTACATATAGTCTTGCATAAATTTAGATGATTTGATGCAAAACAACCTTTTCTACTGTTACTTTTTTCATGTCTACTGCTTCATGTACACTTAAGCACTTCTTATTCTTTTATGTAGGTCAAATATTTCAAATCTATGATTTTAGTTTTAATATTTCTCTATCTTCAGATACTGCCTTATAGATTTAGTTGAATGTCATGTGTAACATTCTGAGCTCTTCTTTCTCATGTTCTATCTTTGCATTATGAGAGTAAATATTTTGTGATTCTTACACTCAATTTTGTATTATCACATGTTTTTCAGTATATGACCTACTTTAAGATTAAATTCATATACATTTAACTTTGAACTCCTTATGAATACACAAACACACACACCCACACACCCACACATACATACACACACACTTTGCCCTTAGTAAAACAAAAACAAAAACAAAAACAACCACCAAACAAAAAAAACAGGTGTTAGTTTAAGGCTTCCCTCCACTAGATATGCAACATTGTTTTTTTTTTTTTTTTTGAGACAAGAAAGGCAGTTTTCTTTATATTTTCAGATTGTAATTTAATAAAATATTGCTCCCTTATCTTCCTTCACTTTCTTTTTTTGTTTGTTTGTTTGTTTTAAAGGGTTTTTTTATTAGATATTTTCTTTATTTACATGTAAATTTCTCCTTTCCCAGTTTCCCCTCCAAAAAACAAACAAACAAACGAACAAAAACAACAAGAACAAACCCCTGTTGCCTCCCCCCTCCCCCTGCTCACCAACCTACCCTCTCCTGCTTACTAGCCCTGGTATTCCCCTACATTGGGGCATAGAACCTTCACAGGGCCAAGGGCCTCTCCTCCCATTGATGACTGACTTGGCCATCCTCTGCTATACACATGCTGCTGGAGCCATGAGTCCCACCATGTGTACTCTTTGGTTGGTGGTTGAGTCCCTGGGAGCTCTGAGGGTACTAGTTAGTTCATATTGTAGTTCGTGCTAAGGGACTGCCAACCCTTCAGCTCCATAGGTCCTTTTTCTAGCTCCTTTATTGGGAACCATGTACTCAGTTCAATGAATGGCTGTGAGCCTTTACATCTGTATTAGTCAGGTACTGTCAGAGCCTCTCAGGAGATAGCTATATTTAGGCTGGCTTGTCCTTCCTTCAGTCTCTGCTCCATAGTTAATCTCTGCAACTCCTTCCGTGAGTATTTGGTTCCCCCTTTTAAGAGGGAATGAAATGTCCACCTTTTGGTCTTCCTTCTTCTTGAGTTTCTTGTGGTTTGTGGGTTATTCTTCCTGTATTCAAAGCTTCTGGGCTAATAACCACTTATCAGAGAGTGCATACCATGTGTGTTCTTTTGTGATTGGGTTACCTTACTCAGGATGACGATATGAAACATTGTTAAGAAAATAGATAACCAGATATATGTTTTCTCAATGATTCTGCTCTTTCTACTTCTAAACCTATCCAAATAGATAACCAGATATATGTTTTCTCAATGATTCTGCTCTTTCTACTTCTAAACCTATCCAGATCCTCATCTTATATATTTTCTTTTTGTCTAAAATAATAATGTCCACAACTCCTACTTTCCAAAGTGATCTTCCCCACAAAGTTGTTTAAATATCTTGATGAATGAATAAATTATTTTTTCAAGATAAGCAAAGTCATTCTGTGATTAAAAAAAAAAACATCAGTGCCCTAACATATTAAAAATTTCTCACTTTACTCATGCTACATTCAAGATATCATTTATTCAAGATAGCCTTCTGCTATGTGAAGTCATTCAAGATCCCAGGAAGATTTGGTCTTGACCTAAATATGTACTTCTTCTGAACTCTGTAACAAAAAAGGGAAAGAAAAATGAACAGCACACTGACTTTTTAGAGGTTTTGCCTGGAACTGACATGTATGCACATCACTTTTACTATATTTCATTTCTACAAGCAATTCATTTCATTGGCCAAAGCAAGTCATGCAGTAATTCATACTTTAAAACTAGGCAAGGAAATAAATCATATACCTGAAAGAGAGCCAAAATTCCTAACATCATCTCTAATGATTTACAAAGTACGTGGAAACAACATATTTCAACGAGACTCACATGCTTGACTTATTATCTTAACTTGGTTAAAGGTTATAATAGGCTTTATTTCTTTGGTTCACCAAGAGAAAAAAAATTCCTTGGGGCTGGGGAAAGGAGTTATTCGGGCTCTGTTTGGATTCTTCTTTGGTAGAAAGTGCCGCAGTTCAAAAGAACTGGGAAACCAGGAGTCAGAGCAGGATGAATTTGGGAAAGGGCAGACTCTGTTACTTTAGAGGACACTTAATTACACTTAATAATTTGTAATTTAATGCTTGATGTTCCATGCAGATAACATCTGCTACATTATAATAGATATATAGGAAACAATAGATACAAAGACATTTTTGGAAGGTGAATTTAATGATCATGCAACTATGCTGATAAGTCACCTTTTTCATATGGCAATTGTTTAGTTTTCATTTCTTGTCTCTATACAGACTAATTTTTCTAAGTATAATAATGTCCCTGAGAATTTTCTACATTATTTGTCTCCCATCAAAAAGAAATAATACTTGTTTTCAAGTCCTTTTATATATTTGAAAAAAAGGTTCATGTAATAAACAGAATGTTGGGAAAAAGAAATTATAATAATGTATATCAAGCATAATTTTAAAAAATGTGCCTTTAGAAAAAAATCTTCGTTACTTTTATATTGCTGTAATAGGCTAGTATTACAAAAAGCAATTTTAAAAGAGTCTTTTGGGGGCTTATATTTTCAGAGGGATATAGTCTTCATTGCAGAGAATGAATGAACATGGCTGCAGGAGCAGAAAGTCGGCAGAATACCTCATAGCAACACAATGATAACAGAAAATAAGAGTTCAGTAACTAGAGTAAGGCTATAAATTTTTAAAGGCCTCCCTTACATATATATTTCCTCCAACAAGGCTCCACTTCCTAGAGGTTATATAATCTCCCCAAACAATACCACTAATTATGGAACAAGTGTTCAAATACATGAGCACATGAAGGACCATCATTTAGACCACCACATTCAGTCCCCTGGTTCCCATGTGCTCACTAGTATATCATGATGCAGAATGTATATAGTACAACTTTAAAAGTTCCCATAGTCTTTAAAAGTGTCAACAGAGTTCAAAATCCAATGCCTCCTCTAAGATCCTCTTAATTATTACCTACTCTCTCTAAAGTCAAAATGCAAATTAAATATATATTTTCAACATAGGATAGTATGGAATATACATTACCAGTCCAAAAGGGAAGAATATGGTGACATCGAAGAAATAGCAGACCAAAGCAGGACTGAAACCTAGAAGTATAAACACCAAATGATATAATTCCATGTCAGGCGGCACAGGGCTTAGATCACTGTTCCCCTCTAGCTTTGCTGCCGATATCATACATCTTTCTCTTTGGTTCATTCCTCTCCCTGTGTATAGTTCCTTTTCCTTGGCAAATATCTCATGGCTCTGATATCCCCAACATATTGGGATTTCTATCACGTCCCAAGTTTCACCTTCATAGTTTCACATAATGGTGTTCCAAATTGTCCTTCCTGAGATTTTGACCCTACCACGCATTACCTAACCTAAGCACTTCCCCTAAAGCACAGCAGAAGAATCTAAAACTGTCCCAATGTTGCATGTGTCATACCTTCAAAGATAGTATCACATAGATGACACTATTAAGTTTAGCTGCCAGGCTGGGATGGACCCTTAACCTCTTGGACCACATTAGTAGTAGCTTTTGTATGTAATTGCTTTTTAGGGACAGGAAACCCCTTAGGTTTTTTTCCTTTACAATTGAAGCTTTAGCTGAGTGTCTTGTCCTGAAGATACACTTTATTCTTTTCATTACAGAGCCAAAGGCTTTTCTTTAATGGTATTCATCTCTTCAAGAATTGCAGCCTCCTTTTCAGTACATGACTTGGTTTCAACATTAAGCTTCCTAGTGCTATTTTTCATTTCCAGACAGTCATTTAAAATTTTTCATAGTTTAATTTTAGAACTCTATAATATGTATAATAGTAATCAGAAATAATCATGTCATAGACTTGATTTTATTCTGTCTTAAAATTTCTTCAACCAAAGAAATACTCCATTAGTTTTTGATTCAGCCTCAGGCAAGTTCTCAGTACATGGGTAGAATATAACTAAATTATATTCCCAACTATTATAGGCCTCTTGTTAATAAAATCATTGTTCCCTTTCGAAAGTTCCACTGACTGCTTTACTTTCAGCACTACTGTCTTCTATGCTCCCATTAATTTCCCCTCATAGCATTCAACCACTTTTCTTGTTCAAAGTTCTAAAGACTTTAACATTTCTACAAACAAGCAGACAGACTCACAAACAGAAAAAACAACAACAAAAAAACTAGAACCATGGTCATGTTCACATAGCATGAACCCCATTCTCCATACCAATTCATGAGTTCGTTGTTTTTCTTGCTGTGATAAAATATCATGACTCAAAGCAACATTAAAAAGAGTTTATTTTTGTTTATGGTTTTAGAAGTATAGAGTGCTGGTGGGAAAGAGAACATTACCATGTTTCCTGGAGCAGGAAGGTAACTAATGATTTTTTATTTACATACAGAAATTGGGGAAGGGATATATAGGAAATAGTGTGAGGTCTCAATCATCTACCCCCAGTGACTGCTCTTAGTTAAATATACCATTGCCTCCCATTGAGTGATAAAATTTATGAATATTTTATATCTGTGGATAATTTTGCCTAAGCAAAAGCAAAGCAAATCACTGGAATGATTATTTTCTAATCATATTTTAAGATTTTAAAATCAAATCTAAGAACAAAACCATGAATATACTGGTATGATTTTTACTAATACAGTGAACAGGAAAATACAAATATTTACTAATAATATAAAGAATTTTTAAGAGTAAAGGAAGATGATCAACACAAATTTATTAGGCCCATTTCTCTTATAAAAATTGTCTCTATTAATATTTTTCTCACATATATGTCTGTGAATAACATACTTCTGGTGCTCACAGAGACTAGAAGTGGGCAACATCTCCTCTGGAACTAGAATTACAGATGTTTGTGAGCCACCCTGTGTATGCTAATAATCAAATCTGGTTTCTATGAAAGAACAGCAAATGCTCTTAACCACTGAACCATGCATGTATATCTTGACAATAATGGTTATCAACAGTGCAATACCCGAACCACTTGCTTTATCATTGTGATCCAATACAAAAATTCATCTACATCTTTTTATGAGCCAATTTTCTCTTTCAAAAAATTTAACAAAAGCATCTATAATAAAGGGTATTTATTTTCTAAGTAACTGGAAAAAATAATCAGAACATCAATTGGCAAGCTGTGTTGCTAAATTTCAAAATAGTTTTATAAAGAGAACAAAGACTTGATGGTAAATACAAAAACAATATAACTTGAGAATAAGGTAATGTAGAAGCAAGACACACAGCAGGAAGTTTGGTGCTAGCTGCAATGGCATTCTCTATAGCACACTTGAGAACTGGGAAACCAAGCATAACTCAAAATTGTCTAGAGATGTACAGTGGACATAGGGTTCCTACTTCCCTATACCATACTCTTAATACACATTCTTGCAAAACATGTTAGGAATATCAGTGCAGAATTATTAGAAAAAAGACAAAAATGAACATTTCTTAAAGACACTACAGATCCTTAAGATTGAACCCTCAAAATAAGCAATAATAAGACATAGTCTAAACTAAATTTTCATAGACATGTTAATGTACATTAGATATAAACTCAAGTGTACTAGATATTCATACTTTTGAGCCTCATTTTCCTTCCGAAAAATCTTGCTAATTATTAAGTGGCAGAGCTGAAATCTTAATGAAAAATGTATGAAAAAGCACAGAGCCTATATTTTTTCACTAAAGAATGATTTCTGTGAGTAGCCATCTAGGACAGGCTAAGGCTAGCAGGTAGCCTTCCAGGAGGTGGTACACCTTTTTGCATGGACTAAGATATGTGATCTCTGAGAAAATGTCCCAAAAAGACATCATGCAGGATTGCTTCTTGCAGCTGATATGTCTTTCCTGTAATTATTAAATTAATTTAATTTAATAATTAAAGATAAACTTTTATGAATTAATGCTGTTTAGATGAATCAATGATTCTGTACAATGATCCTTCATAATTAAACTAAAAAGAGACATAGTCTTGGGACAGATTTGTGTTCAAGGAAAAAAAATTCAGGTTCAAGGATGAAGCCACAGGTGTATACTATGATAAACAAGGCCATGTAAAAACTCTTGCTTTTAACTTATAATGACCATAGGGAAAGAAACACTGCTTTGAA
>JADRCD010024332.1:0-14578 GCA_019843815.1 Montemys delectorum
GTGTGTGTGTGTGTGTGTGTGTGTGTGTGTGTGTTATTTTAAGGGGAAGGTTGTAAGAGCAAAAGGCAGATATGAGGGGACAAGGGAGATGAGTGGAACTGGTGTGCATAATATGAAACTCACAAAGAATCAATAAAGAGTTAAAGAAAATGTGTTAAAGAAAGTATGGGGACCTTGAGCAAATTTCATACTTTGCCTGTATCAGTATCTTCTGCAATGTGAAATACTGCCCCACTTTCTAAATGTAACATTGAATACACTGAAGTAGATTCACTTTGTGCAACCTGGGAATCTGGATCTTCCAGGGTTTATTATAGACTCAGATTCCTGAGAGTTCATACACTAAACAGATTACAGGATAAACATAAAATATTTGGATTTAGTCACTGTTTACAGGAATTTTGTCTGCCACTGACATTCTAATATTTACTTCATCATTGTACAGGTAATTAGTTTCAGACCTGTCACAGTGAAAGACATTAGTTATTAATTTATACCATTGTTTGCATGTTTGGAAACCAAAATAATTGATGTGTGTGTGTGTGTGATTACTGCTCATTTTAGCAATCATAAATTTGTTGTGATATGTCATTACCAACTAGAATTTGTTTCAATGACAAAGTTTTCCTATCATTTATAATATCACAAGTTCTGATGTTAGAACCTGAATGATAATGTGTGCTGAAAGTTAAACAATTGTAGGTATTACCATCACAACCTGAAAAAACAAACAAGCAAACCCTCATTAGTGGTCTCTCAGCCCTCAAGTAAATTGACTAGGCTATCTGTAGTATTTGTGATATGTCACAAAAGTAAGATTTTAGAAATTAACATAAATTCCATAGGTTCTGATAACAAGGAATTGTAGCAGTTCATCTTCCAATATTTGAGAACTGAGCCCAGCATGAATGTGTGCTGTAGAATCAGTTTCCATGCAGAAATGTGTAGTGAGAAGGCACAAGAAAAGTTGGTATGTGAAAACCATACTTGTTATACACATGCAAGATTTGAATGAAGAGAACAATAGCGTTAAAGAGTGGTTAACATGCCCTCCTTCAAATAATGTTTGAACTGAGGGGAGGTCATGGAAGAATGCTTTCCGGAGAACTGGTGGCATTGGGTTCTCATTTATATGATGTTTTGTTACAATTATTATTTTAAAAACTCAGTTTTATTGAACCACATTGAGCAATCAAATTGATTATATATATTATTTTCAATACATACATATTGTGGAATTGTCACAATCTGTACTTTCCCTCACTTTGCATCATCTGCCATTCTTTCCATTTCCTTTCTTTCTTTCAATGGCAAGAACACCAATTTAATTATATTTAATTACTTATAATCATTAATTTTAATAATTAATAATCTATCAATTATTTAATGTTGCATGTTTACATTACCATTGAGATTGCAGAGAGTCATTCATTCAAAAATCATAACTGTATCACAATTATTTTTATAGTATGGAGTAATTTATGTAACATTTTGATGCAAACTTCAAGCATCCAGTGCAGTGCCACTGTCATCATTACCCTGTGTGTTAGAGACTCAGAAGATACATTCCCCTCATGTTTGATGACAAATCTTCCAGTTTCTTCTGCATGGCTCCTGGAATTAACTCTTCTTTGGCTTCTACTTCAGTGCTTGGATGTGCTGGATCTTATAGGAAACACATGTAAGTAACATCATAAAATATTTACCTTTATAAATCTAATTAATTTTCTTTAGTATAATGTCCTCACATTTAATTTATGTTGTCGAAGATGTTAGAATTTTATTCTCTTTTATGATTGAATAATACTCCTATGTGTGTATATATACTCCATTTAAGGATAACATGTATTTAATATTATATTCCCATTACCACTGAAATTTTTTAGTCACTTATCAAAAACACCCCAACTGTTACTTCTATTTATAACTATATCACAATTATTTTATAGTACAAAAGTAGGGAAAAATCTATATATTTCCAATGTGAAGTTATTATAAGCAAGGTGGACACAAATATCTTTGCATATGTATGACGTGGTGCAACAATTTGCAGTTTTATATGTCACATATTTATGTCAAAAGGCTTTAGCAGTAAGGAATGCATAACAATTTTAATAAATACTAACAATTATTTCCATGTTGAGCCAGTTTCCAAAGCACAATTTATTAGTATTTATAACTACCTTCTAATATTACTACCCAAGCTTCACATTCATTTCATATTCATATAAGTTTTAACTTTATAAATACCCTAATTTCTGGATTTTATAAGAGACATTCAAATGTCTGGGCACTTAAACATGATCTTGCCTGGTGCATAATGAGGTTGGATTTATTGAATATTGATATTTGTTCTTCATAATGCACCACTGAATTATTTTGATAATTTATATTAGTCTACTTATTTTGATTTCTATATAAGCTCTTTGAGTATTCTAAACCTTCGGTTGTGTTTATTCTAACATATTGTTACATAGTTTGTGATTTTATACACCTGATGAGATCAACTGATAAGCACTAGCTCTAGTTTTCAATGTTCGTGTTCTATTTAGGAATGTTTTCATATCTGTCCTCTTATGCTGATTGCAGTATTATTCATAAAGCCAAGCTAAGTCAATCTAATTGACAATAGATAAATTATGTTATATGACTAAACACCAGAAAATTATTTAGCCCTTTGTCAAGAAAGGAATGCTTCAAATGCTAGATTAAGGATAAAATTGGACACCGGGCTGTGGTGGCGCACACCTTTAGTCCCAGCACTTGGGAGGCAGAGGCAGGCTGATTTCTGAGTTCGAGGCCAGCCTGGTCTATAAAGTGAGTTCCAGGACAGCCAGGGCTACACAGAGAAACCCTGTCTCAAAAAAACCTAAAAAAAAAAAAAAAAAAAAGTTAAATTGGAAAATGGTAAATTAAATGAAATGCCTCCCCCCCCAATCAAATATTTGTAATCTCACTTTGTGCTAGCTTGTCTTGCCAACTTAATGTGATTTAGAATAATTTGTGAGAAGTGATTCTGGATGTGTCTCTGAGATCATTTCCGGAGAGGACTGAGGGTAAAGGACGTGTTTTCAAAGTGGGTGATACCTTCTGACATTGGTATAGATGAAGAGTCCCAAGGAGGAAACACTGTGCATCTATCTGACTGCCTTTGGGTTCTTCCTGAGCAGATTTATCGGCTGCTGCTGCTACTATTCTCTGCTGCCACCAGACTCCAGCTTCTTTACCCTCCCAAAGTGTACCACTGCCAGAGACTCTCCAGGGAGCTCCGGGCCTTCAAGCTGAACTAGGACTCCTAAGGCATTGATCTTTATAAACTAAGCCACTCCAGGTCCTCTGTTTCTTCAGAGTGCAAACAGCAGCTAATGAACTACCCAGACCTATCACATAAACCAAGTAATAAATCACCATGAAATTACATTTTATGTGTTGTTACAAAAATATGATTGGGCTATGAGGTGATGTGTATGCTAATTGCCTTAACTTGATTTAGCTATTTTATAGTATACACATACTGCAAAACATCATATTGTGGAATAAAAAATATATTCTATGTTTTTCAGTTAAAAATAAAACTTGAAAAGATACTGATAAAGAATAGCACAAATTATATGATTTTTTATTTCTCAAAAGTTTAGGCTTTCACTGAGGTTTTGTAGACTAATCAGGGTTGCACTTAGGACACAGAAAGGTCTTTGGAGTCTTCATGATTGTTAGCTGAATGAGGGCTCATAGCCACTACATCATAACTTATTTGGCTGGTTTTTTGTCCATTTTTATGAAAGTTATACTTCATGAAATGTAAATGTAACTAATTATGCAAATCAACACACACTAAGAATTTAATTAACAAATTGGACTGGACAAATTTTAAATGTAAAGTACAATTAATAAAAACAACTTTGTCATTACCTAAGATGGATCTACTTATGCTGTTTGAAAATAATGTACACTAATGATTTAATTGAAATAACAGTAGTATAATTAAAAATGTGCACTCAACATAAGTTTTCAGGTATTCTTTTTTTTTTTCCCAGACATGGTTTCTCTGTATAGCCCTGGCTGTCCTGGAACTCACTTTGTAGACCAGACTAGCCTTGAACTCAGAAATCCACCTGCCTCTGCCTCCCAAGTACTGGGACTAAAGGCGTGAGCCACCACTGCCCAGCTAGTATGTGGGTATTCTATCTGTTGTAGTGAAAATATTGCAATTCACAACACATTTGTTCAATACTTAAGGCAGCATGTAAAGTAAGATCTGGATTTATCTTTTGTCTTAGGTACTAACTTTCCAATTGGAAATTTAAGATGAAATCATTTGTGTATATATATATACATATATGTATATATATATATACATATATGTATATATATATACATGTATATATATATACATATGTGTGTGTATATATATCTTTTGTTATACAATTTTAACTTGTATATATATACATATGTGTGTGTATATATATCTTTTGTTATACAATTTTAACTTGATAAACTGTGCTAACACAATGTTGTAACATATAATCAAAAAGCTGAACTGAGCCATTGTGCCTTCAGACTGCTAGATTTTGATGCTTTGCTTCATTATAGCATTCCGGTGATCATTATTTCATCAGAATGCTGAATTGACATATCCCTATGTTGTATCATCTTCACAGTTTTGAGTTGTGACATCGCAGTGGTTCATTGCCCCATCACAATGGTGGCATTTGGTCTTACAGTATAAAATTCGGCATCACAATTGTTCAGTTTGTCATCACACTACTGCAAGGTGATATCACAGTTCTTTATTGTGTCAACGTAATGTAATACAGTAAATCACAATGATGAGTTCTTTTTATGTCTTGTCCTGATACTTCATTGTTTCATCCTGCTAAGCTAGTGCCATTGTCCCATAAACAGTGTCAAGCTACATCACAATGATGAATGTAGGCATCACAACTTTCCTTCATTCCATTATGATGCTGAATGGTGCCCTCACTTTCAAATGCTTATTTTGTCCTTAAACAGCAGCATTGTGATGTCATAATGATGTCTAACCTATAATAATGCTGCATTGACCTCTCATTATATTTTATTGTTCCATTACAATGTTCTCTTGCTACCACATGAAAATACCTTAGGATAGCAGTGCCACCCCTTGTCTCATGATTTTGAGGGATTTTCTTCTGTGGTGGGGAAAGTGTTGTGAAACAGTTCAGTTCACAGCAATAGGAATGAGTGGCACTGCTGGGGCATTGGAGTTTAAGCCATGTATCAGGTATAATCTCTAATGACTGACTCCTTTAACCTAAGCCTAACCTCCTTCAAGTTCCAGAACAAATCAAATTAGCCCTTACATATACAGGGTTAACTTTGTTGATCATTGTCAAAAGACGAGATCTGTGAAAAGAATGTGAAACAATGAGTCTGAAATATCGGTCTCATTGTTACAGTACAGCCTTTTAGTGAACAGGTTACTCATTTAAACTAATCATCTCTATCTCTATCTTGCTCATTCTGTTCAGGAGAAACTATATCCTCAAGGTACTTTGTTCAGACCATTCTCACTTTGTCTCCATTTTTTTCAGCCCAAATTGTCCCTCTCTTGATTTTAATAAGAAAGTATTGTCCCTCTTAACTCTAATCTGTAGGAAGTGGTTCTGATGTTTTGATCTGAAATCTGTGTACGAACATTGAAGTTTCTGTTCCCAATTGGTTCTTGATCGATCAATTTAAAAAAAAAATGCTAGCAGCCAATGAGCTAGGTGGACTAGGAGGGACTTCCAGTTTTCCCTCAGGTAGGTAAGCAGATCCTGGGAAGGCAGAAAGTTTTCACCATGCTTTGGAGGGAGGAGCCACCAGCCAAGTGAGATATAGGGTGGAGTGGCCTTTGGCTGCTTTCCTGATTGTGACGGGGTTAGCCAGTAGAATATTAGAAACATAATTAAGCTGAGAGCTGATTTAGGGTGCTAGGAGCTGATTTAGGGTGCTGAACTGAGGGCAGGGTTAGAGGTGTTGAGCTGGAAGTGAAGAGGTCAGGCTAGCTGAGAGGGGCTTAGAAGAACCTGGCCATTGAGCTAAAGCATATTAATGATAAGCTTGTGTGTGTGTGTGTGTGTGTGTGTGTGTGTGTGTGTGTGTGTGTGTGTGTGCAAGCGCGCGCACATTTGTCTTTCATTTGCAGATCCGAGTGGATGTGGGTAGGGTTGAGTAGACCTGTGGTCTCCTGGAGTTTAAAGCAAGATAGCAAAAACTACATGCTACACTTATCTCCTAATACAAGGTTTCCTTTTGCTGTAATGTAGTTGATATGACAAACACAGCTCTCACCTCAAAGGACATAGAGATAATTTATTTTGGGACTAAGTATGATGGCCCCAGAACACAGATTCAGGTCATCTTAGATACATTCCAACCTGATAACTCTATCATGAAGTATTAGAACAGAGCAAAAGTAACATCATTGTTAAATATACTAAAATAGCAACAGATTATCTGAAAAGGTGGTCAAAAAATAGTTCTCTTCAGAAGTTGAAGTTTACCAGGAAATAAGAGCCTTGAGTCAGAAAGAAGAGCATTAGATAGAAACAGTATGGTTTATGGAAACATGAAGATGAGGGAGACGTAAAGAGAAGTAGAAATCCCCCTCTATCCATGGGTTATATCAGCTTCATCAAGGATGAGATCGAGAGTCAGGAAGACAAAGATGGACACAGAGAGATAGAGACAGAGAATGACCAAGAAGGAGAACATGAGAGGAATAGGCTGGAGTGGGGAAAGGAGTAGCTTCCAGAGCAATTCCCTTGAACAAATCTTTTTCCTTAACTTTATTTTTTCGAACGAGATTTCTCTGTGTAGCTCTGGCTGTCCTGAAATTCTGAAGACCAGGCTGGTCTCAAACTCATAGGGATCCATTTGCTTCTGCCTAAGCGCTGGGATTAAAGAAAAGTGTGCGCCACCTAACTGAACAAATCTTAGGAGTAAAGAAAATATCAGACTTTTGTGAGTTTGAGGAGACTAGCGAGAAGTTTCCCATCACCTTATTTAATTCAGCATAGTCATTTGAAGGAGCAAGGAAGACTCAGATATCATAAATTGAGAGCTGTCAAGTGATTGTACAGAGTAATTTTAATTCTCTGTCACAGGGAGAACATCAAGGAGGCAAAGCCTAATTTTTTTTTCATGCTGAAGGATCTAGAAAAAAAAGGTATAAGCCTGTGCTCCAGCAGTCATAAATCAGGGTGCTGTTCAAATACATCGCAGGAACATTATGTCATAAGATTACAGCAAAATTGAAAAGTATATGCTGTCTTGGGTTATAAGAAGCCTTTTGGTACATTCCAAACAGTTATACCTAATAGTCACAGGACATAAGAGCAAATACAGAGATGGGTAATGAATGGGGATTGAAAGGGCTGAAGATAGCCTGGGAAAATTTTGCTCTAGATTGGCAACATTCCAGTTCTTTGATAGCTATGAAAGTACTAATTAGATAAAGACCTTTGTCTGGTCTTTAACACAGAAGCAGCTTTTCTCTCTTCGGATCTACCATTCACAGTGGAGAGTATTTATGTAGAAGAAAAGGCTAATTCATTTTCTTTATCATGTTTGATTCTATATCAGATAATGAGGATTGAAATCTTTGTTATGATAGTGTTATCCTATGGCCAGTTACTAATTTTATTTTTCTCTCCCTTTACTAGGTATCTAGTTAAACATTGGGAGAGTTGAAAAGTATTTGAGGATGGACTCTTCAGTCACAAGCACAATGTAAAAACAGAAATGCCAACAAGTGGACTCTGATTACCAGCCAGGTGAAGGCATGGCATTCTAAGCCACTGGCAGGTAGTAAGGTTACGAGTTAGAAAAGTAATTCAGTAAATAAGCAAAACCTACTATTGTTCCTCTCAGAAGAGTTAGTACAAATGGTTCTGTCAATCACCCTTGCAGGAAATGTTCTTCTAGGGAAGTTGCACCAGACACCTTAGAAATAACGTAAAGCCTTCCTAAAATAAAGTCAGCACCATGTTTCTCCAGCCACTGACCACTCTTACCAGTTAAGTGTTTCATTTTAACCTGTGATAAATTGTCTTCTATAGGGCATTCCCCTGCCTTGTCTGATTCTGATGGAGATCACACTGGCTACTGGAAGCAGAGCAAGGCACAGTGGCATATTGTCTTGTCATATTTTTTCTGGGTTATTTTAAGTCTTAAATTATTCCTAATGTACTAGCATAGAGTATGCATCCTTAAAATGTTCCCACCACCAGAGGAGGATTAGCACGCTAATGGACATTTATTTTTGTCTTTACAAAGGAATATATTGTAAATTTCATTGTTTGCAGTTAAGAAGTGCTTGTCTTCACTATTTCAATTTTGGGTTCTGTGATTCTCTGGTTGAGGCATAGCTCGTAGAACAGCCAAGGAACAGGGGAGATGTCACTCCAGTCCTGGAATTGACCTAATGCCTGAATACTCAAGAGAAAACACACAGGTGTTGCCAACTGCTGTTCTTCTGTATTTCTGTAGCCTGCTCCTGCTCTGAAGGTCCAGTTGAATAAAAAAAAACACATTTCCTCCTTGTTCAAGCCTCTTTGAGATTATTTTTTTTGTTCCATTGCTTACTATATTCAAAAGTGAATGCATTCCATTCAGCTTTAATCATGTTTGTTCTTATCACTTGTCTTGGGCTCTGTCTGCTCTTCAGCCTCTCCTAAGGTCAGTTCAGTTAAATACTAAACTAAACAATGCTCACTGAGAAACATGACTGGATAAGAGGCCAGAAAGCTCCGGCCATTTCATTGTGTGCAGTGTTCATTCTTTCAAAAATCCTTGCAGCATCTGAAGCTTTCCATCCTTGGCAGCAGCTGCCCATATGTGCACCTTTATTATCACCCTGAAGCTTCCAGGCATCTGCTCAATTACAGTCTTGTGTGCTCAATGGTAGTTTTTTATTTGAGTTAAAAAACAGAAACTCTTTGCCCCTCATTAAGTTAGAATGACACTCTACCACAATGCAGAGCTACTTGCAGTTATGTTGAAAGACTTAGGTACAGCTAAAAGAATTAGAAACTTGTGTGTGCCTTTAGGAGGGAAGGATTATATTTATGTATTGCTCTTTCTCAGAACAATGAATAGATTCTTTTCTCTGAGAGCAAGAACACTTTAGTAATAGAGAATAAGCTTTGCTTCTGTGTGGGGCCCTTGTATGTACTGTTCATATGGAAGAACACATAAGCTACCCCACAGCTAGACATGTCTCCTAATCCCACAAATAGGGATCATCCATTGTTCCCTTTTTTTGTGCATCCTTCAGCTTGTTCTTTCACAGCTTTTGGTTAGACATTGTCTGCAATAATCTTGACTTTCCTTTTGTTCTTCAGCTATGTTCTTTGTCAGTTGAGTTATCAAATTGGCATAAGTGTTACATTGATACCATTTCAAATATAAGGTAGGAGCCTTGTAAAGGCTGAGACAAATTGTTTTCCAACAAAATTCTGGCATCCTGCTCTTTAAGATTAAGACCAGGTCTCTCTACAAAGCACTGAAGCAGCAAATTTAAAAGGAGGCAAATAGAAGATAGACTATTTGGCAACAGAGATAAAACAGTTCATTTCCTGGTTAATGTTTGCATTCTTCTGGTTTTGAGCAAGCATAAAATTACCCATAACGAACTGACACTTAATAGACTCTGGACATTTCAAGAGAAGCATAGCTTTTAAGTACATTTCTGTTCCTAGAGGAAAGGGAGGAGAATGGAAAAGTGGAATTTGTCAGGTACAAATCTTGAAGGCAGAAAATAGAAAAGGAAGAATTAAAGACTGACTTTAGTTCTACAAATTTGTAACTGTTAAAATCTGCTTAAATAATTTCCCCCTTTTTAGGGTCAAATTATTCAAACTTATCATTAAAGACTTTTTAAAAAGATGCTTTTTCTATAGTACAACCTTGTGGCAAACATGAAATGGGACTATGGATATACAAATGCATTACACGTTTTAAAACACGATGATCAGAACCACTCTTGTTTGAGGATGTACCACAGTTTGTTTGACAATCTCAAGAAGAGATTGGACATACATCTTACCCTAAGATGGCTATGCTTCCAGTGCTCTGGTTCCTGGAGCTGTGCCTTTTCAGGTTGAGAACTTTAGAAATAGTCTACTCTATCCATATCTAGAGTGATATTCCCCACCAATGTTTCTCTACCTGTGTTAGGATGCACCCTCTGATTTGATAGGGGCCACTTCATTCAATAAATGAATAGTAACACGGGATGCACTCCATTATCTCTTGTTTACCTAGACTGGGTATGTCCTCAGTCTTGTAAAACATCCTAACTCCAATATGACATCATTATAAACTTATTAATAACAGTCAAAGGAGCTACACAGTATTTATATGTATATCATTTTTGATTGTTTACATTTTTAAAAAGTACTATTCATCATTTTCCTTTTTTCTAACTAATCTTCAGTTTAGTTATTCGATACTTTTTTATTTATCTTTTGGCATTTGTATTTTCACAAATTATCATTTTCTATCCTTTTTCCTCCCTTCCTATCCTTTACGTTTCACCTATTTCCACACCTTTATTTCTCCTTTTCTACCAATCTTTTTTCTTCTTCTCTCTTTCCTTTTCCTCATTCCCTCCTATTCTTTTTTCTTTATTCTAGATTTCCTGTACTACATGTAATGCTCCCCTAAGTATCTTTTGGTCTGATAATCAGATTGGTCTGAATGAGTTTCCCCAGATCTTTGTTTCTTTTTCATTTCTGAAGGATACTCTTACTGGATAGAGTTCTCTTATCTGGCAGCTATTTACTTTAGGACTAACAGTGGGTCATTTCATGTCCTAACTCCCCAGCTGCCTGTAGGGTTTCCACTAGGAAGTTTACTGTTTACCAAATGGAATTTTATTTAAATGTTACTTTGTGTTTTCTTATTAAATATTTTAAAATTCTTTGTCAGTACTTTGACAACTTGTCTGCAATATGTGGCTTTGAACATACTTTGTATCCTCATATATACTTGGGTTTTATAAACTCTTGTACTTTCTTATCCATGTCTTTCATACAAATAGGATTTTCTGCTATTATTTAATTAAATACTTTCTTCTTACACACTTCATTTTTATAGTATTTTAAATATATGTTTTTAAACCAGACGAGTCAAATTACTAATATTTGAACTGTCATTATGCAATAATATATGGTGACCCTCCCAACAGTCACATTCTTTAAAAAAAAAAAATTATATTTCCTTTCCCAGCAGGCATGAGTAACAACCATAGCTCCTTAGCCTGCCTGTGTAGGCACCTCAGAGGCCCCTCCCCAGTCTATCAAGTATTTCAATGGAACTGTATTTAACTTCTCTAGATCATATGTATGTAACCATTTGTACTATGAATTCAAATGTTCAAAATCCATGCCATGTCCAAAGACCAGCTTTTCACAAAACTCCTTTCCACCTTCAGGCATGTGTATTTATTCTCCTCCAGTGATATTCACTGGACCTTTGGGAGGGGTTGATATATATTGTCCATGTACAACTAAAGATTCACAAACACTATGTCATCGTTAGAATGGTTTTGAGTCTATATATTAAACATTACTCATTGAAATAAGATACTTCTTTATCAAAGTTAGAGAGCAATGCAAAACAGGACAAATAAACATTAATATTCTAACAAACAGATTGTACCAGGAATACAGCTTGCATGGCAGATCCATATTGTAGCATGCAGAGCCCATCCCTAGATAAGACCATTGTTATCTTCTCTCTTCTGGGAGCCTTCATAGCATATTTTGGAATATGAAATAAATCTAGCAGGTAAAGTTACTGGTCAGTTCAAAACTGCTTCCCTGTGTATAATAAAATATGCAATCTTTTCAGCAACAGGTTTTTACATCTATTTTGGTGGACAAACACAATAAGGAGCAATAGCTTTCTCTATCTTGTTTATTTCCATTTCTGTAGACTCCCTGACCAATACACATGGGAAAATAATCACTGTAGGACACTGAGATTTTCATTTAATAACCTGACTTTTGGTAGTAGCACTGCTCACTCATTGTAGGGTTGCTCAAAAACCCTTTAAAATAATTTAATAAGCTTTCATATTAATTGGATTTTAAAGTTATCTTCATATATTCAAAGCAGCTTTATTAGCACACGTTCAGGTCAGTTTTCTATTCCTCAAATACCCATCACCACTTAAAACTTTGCTTATTCAGTATTGAATAGATATTTTTATGCCTTTACCTTAATTTTGCCTTCTTTATATGCCTGTATATTTGATTGTTTAATAGCGTCCTGCAAATTTTCATATACTTTATTCTTTTTTGCTTCTTCTGTCTGTGATATTTCAAAACACTTTATTTCACACTCTGACATTTTTTTTCTTAAACATCATCTAGTTGTCTGTTGTCTTTCAACTAAAGGGTTTTGATATAGACTTCTCATTGTCAATAAATCATATTGCTGTTTGGCTCTATCTTATTTTTTTTTTGTTTTATTTTATTTTATTTATTTTTGCTTTTGAGACAGGACTTAATATAGTCCAGTATGGCTACAGACTTGCTATGTAGTTGAGACTGACCTTGAATTCCCAACCCTTGTATCTCTGGCATCTATACCTCCTATGTGCCTGGATTACAGACGTGGACTGCTAAACATAGCTATTGTTTTTCTTAAAAAAGAAATCCTCTGCTGACTTTTTCATTCACTTCTTATAGGATCTTATTTGGTAAACTTTTTATGTGTATTCTAGAAGTTCTCTCAGGGTTTCTAAATTTGAATTACTTATTAAATCAGACATTTCATCCATTTCAACATCTTTGGATTCTATTACTAAAGAATTATGATATTTTAGAAGTGTCACTTTGCTCTGATTTTTTTATATTTATTGTTGCTATGCTGAAATTTATGCTTCTCAGAGAATGAATAAATCTAGTAGTGTTATTGGATGGCCTATTGTGGAAGTTTGAATAAGAATGTCCTGCCTTGGCTCATGTATTTGAATGTTTGATTCCCAGTTGACAGAAATGCTTGGGAAGGATTAGAAGATATGGCATTGTTGGAAGAAGTACATTACTAGGAACCATTTTTGAGGTTTCAAAGTGTCCATGCCATTCCCAGTGTGCTGAATCTCTGTCTCATGTTTGTGGAACAAGGTATAAGCTGTCACCTACTTTCCTAATTCCATGCCTGCCTACCTGCTGCCATGCTTGCAAAATGATGGACATGGACTCACATTTTGAAATTTTACGTCCAACATTAACTGCTTTCTTTTATAAGTAGCCTTGGTCATATTGCTTTGTCACAAGAATTGAAAATTTACCAAGACACCTATGTAGTAAGCAACTTTCTCTCGAAGTCTTGAGCTGCTTCCATTATTCAGTATTAAATGTATTTACAGATAGGCACATGGTGGTGTATTCTTGTCAACTTGATATGATAGAGAATAACTTGAGAGATGAGCCTGCAAGAATGTTTGTAAAGGAATATTTGATTAGGTTAACTGATATATAAGCACTCATTTTAGCTGTGGATGAGAACATTGTATAGACACAGATCCTTTGTTGTTTAAAATGAAGAAAATGTGCTCATAGATGTGATAGATGCAGCCAATTAGCATCTATCATATTCCTGCTTTCTGACTATGGAAGGGATATAATTTAATCAGATGCTTTAATGTTTTGACTTCTCTACCATGATAAACTGTACCCTTGAAATATGAGCAAGAATAATCTCCTTATCCCTTGTTACTTTTGTCAAAATATTTTATCAGAGCAAAAAAAAAGAAAGAAAAATAACACCACAGTATAACGTCTTTATAATTTATTTGTCTCTCATTGACTTTGGGAAAAGAGCATACCATGGCGGAATCTGAGAAACCAACTATCTATAAGCCATGGTGATAACATCAAGAAAACATGGTGTAGATAGTAGTAGGTATGATGTGTTCACTATGTGGCTTCTACATGAAGGATAGTGTGGTGGGCAGGAACTGCATACACATGCTAGCTTCAAAGACTGTATTATTTTTTCCTGCGTCTTTAGAGTGGCAGTGCCAACCAGATTTAAGGCCAAAGTGCACTAAGTTACGTTTGAGGTCAACTTTAGCTATGTGTTCCTAAAGGTGCGATATTTCTAAGTCTCTCTGCGTGGTTCTGTGAGCAGGGCCACAGAAATGAACAACTGTTTTCCTTTATAGCTGTCGGTAACAGGAACCTGAGCTTGGTGCAGAGGGGAGAAGGTCTGAGAACAAATGAGTGCCTACTGTCAGTCCTGACATTGGCATGTCAGTGTAAATAAGGTAATGCCCTACATCTCAGAGGATAAACCTCCTGCTCTAGTTCTCAAGAGCATCCTTCATCCTCACTTCTACAGAACAAAGGACCCATAAGGGGCATTACAGTAATCCTTCTGAATCAAGATTTCTGCCTCCCCTCTCTTGTTGTTTTTGTTTGTTTGTTTGCTTTTTGGAGGGGAACCTGGGAAAGGGAAAATTTACATGTAAATAAAGAAAATATCTAATAAAAAATGATCATTTAAAAAAAATTAAAATTGGAACAATAAAAAAAAAAAA
>JADRCD010024400.1:0-10175 GCA_019843815.1 Montemys delectorum
TATGAAGGTAAACCCTTTATCATAGACTGTCTGACTTTTGATATTTTTATTTTGGGGACATGATCTCATTTAGTTACCAAGACTAGACTTGAAATCATTCTTGTAAAGATGGCCCTCAAGCTTGTAACCTGCCTGCCTCCCTTTTCCAAGCAGTTGGAACCACCAGGCCCAGAAAATTTGTCTTTTTGTACAAGGTAGTGTTTTAATACTCATATATATTGTGTAGTAATTAATACAGAATATTTAGCTTATTGATTATTTCAAGTATTTATTATTTCTTTCTCTTACATATCCTCCTCAAACTTTTGAAATATGCAATATATTGTTAACTATGGTCACACATTGGTAAAATACTACATTGAAATGGATTCTTCCTCCCTACTACAATTTTTCACCTGCTGGCCAACATCCCTATTCTTCATTTTCCCTGCCTTCATCTTCTCTGTTCAGCACCACGATTTTCTCTGCTTTTGTAAAACAACAACTTTTGAAAAGAAAAGGATCTGACAAGGAATGATATCATGTGGCACCAGCCTTTCTGTGTCTGGATTGTTCTTTGTAAGGTATATCCTTTAGGCTTATCTGCATTTAGTCACCTCTTCTGGAAACTTGGCAGCACATTTCTTTAATTGCCAAGCAAGATTTCACTTCTTGGTTGGACCACAATTTGTTCAACAACTCATTTATTGAAGAACATCTTGGTTGCTCCTAGTTTGGAGAAATTATAAACAAAGTTGTTATGAATATTGTATATAAGTTTTTTGTGGACATAAGTTTTCGTATCATCTGGACAAATATTTGAGAGTGTAGCTGATGAATCTTATGATAATAAATGCTAGGTCTTGTAAGAAATCGCCAAATGGTCTTCTAAATGGCTATGCCATTTTTCTAGTTCCAACGACCACAAAAAAACATTGCTATTGCGCTAATGTTCTCTAACAATTGATACTGTCAGTCATTAGATTTTAAGGTCAGGATCTAATCCAATGTGATTAATACTCGTAAAAGAAGAATGAGAGAGCCCTGAAGTAGACATACACTGATCAAAGACCATCTAAAACCAGTCATCTGCAAGCCAATTAAAAGGTCTCAATCCCTCATAACTCAAGTTCCAGAGACTTAGATGTCCTTTCTGGCCTTCACAGGCACCAGACACACAGTTAGTGCACAGATTTACATGTAAGCAAAACATTATTTATAAAATAATACAATGAATTTTAAAAGTTAAAAAGTTTTGGATTTTAATATTTAGCTACATGGTTTATTTTGAATAAATTTCTATGATGAGTGTAGTGTCCTCGATGGGGAATGTTAATTTTGTTTACTTGTATATGAACATGGAACTGTACAAACACTCATTTTTGGAGAAACTATTTCCCCATTAAATTGCTTTTGAAATTTTATCAAAAATAAGTTGACTACATTAGTCTTCTTTTATTAGATATGTATGAATTAATGCTTGAATCTTGCAAATACAGAAATGCTATACTTAATATCTTATGTAAAGCTACAGATATTTTTATGATGTACTATATAATTTATCTTTATCTTACATGTCTCTTTCCATAGGTGAGGTCAAACATATATATCTTAGAAATGAAATGTTCAAGTTAAGAGAAATACCAGTTATTTGTGTTGGCCTTTAGGCCAGGTTCTAAGTCAAATTCTAGACTGAAATTTGTAGGTAATCTTTCAGATTCAACCACAGGAAAAGATGAGTTTATGGCTGTCATGTTGGTGTAGCTGCTCTGCTCCTGGCTTGTGTGCTGAAGAGCCATGGCACCATGGCTTCTGGAGGAATTTGCATGCAGGGACTCAGTGTTTTCATACTGACCCTGCTCATCCAGCCATGGTCTTATCCTATCAGCCTGCCCAGCCTAGCTGCCTCCACAGTTTGAGATACACTGTCTTGAGGGGCTGGAGATATGGCTCAGCAGTAAAGAATTTTTCCCAGCACCACATTTTAATTCACATCCATTTTGTAACTTCAGTTTCAAGGGATCTAACATCCTCATTTGACCTGCATGGGCAGTAGATATGCCGGTGATACACATGCATGCATGGAGATAAAACATTCATACACATAAACAAATTTACAACATAACCCATTATCTAGGCATCTAAGTGAACTATTTACTGACAAACTTCATTCATCTCCATTCTACCTTTCCTTCTGTCTCCATACCCTGTCACCTCCTAGAATTTATCTGGAAGTGAGTGGACTCAAAGTTTCTAATCCATATGGCTCTCTTCTTGGGCAGTTCATGGAAAGAAAACAGCAGCAACAACAACAACAATAAACAAAAACCAATCAACCACAGAGGACATGGGAGAAAACACTACTTGATTTTTATTTTTGGCTTTTTTCTTACGCTATCATGGTCAATGAGACAGGTACTCTCAGAGAATATTCAGAAAATGGCAGCCTTACCTGTACCAGACTTCAGTTGGGAAACCTTATGTGTAGGCAGTTGTTGCTCTTAACAAGGAACCCCAAACCAAAGGAGACCTTAACCCTAGTTTCTAGAAAGATAAATCTTGAGACATGAACATATCTCTTAGAATTCTTTACCATTATTTTCCTGATGGTTTACTAACTCAAAACAAATAATGTCACCAGATGGTGTCTAAGGCCTACAACAGTGATCTCCCTGCTATGGGGCAACACACTTGTCTGATGTTTCCATCAGTGATGTAAGATACTCCTGACTTAGCAGAGAGTTTATGTCCTGTGTGGAGCTTTGGGTTCGAAGTAACCTAAATATATGATCCTGAGCCCTGGTCATGATATTTTTCTCTAGAATAAAGATATTTCTTTTCTTGTAAGATAAAAGGTATAGTTTTGGAGCAACAGTCATTGACACTTTAATGTGAGAGTCTAAGGACAGTCCCCCGTTCAACAGAGGAATCACATGGGCCAGTTGCAGGTACTGTCATGGGTCTTTTGTATCTACCAGTCCAGCACTGGCTCCTCGTGTTGACATCAATATATTCCCTCTGGACCTCGACCCCCTTTTTGGTCAGTATCTGGATGTTTAAGACATTCATTTTACCTTCATTTCAGTCTGTTATTTTGCAAGTGTTTCAACTTCTTCTCTGCTACTGCTCTAGTGTCTAACTGTAGGGAGACACGGCGTCTAAATGTTGCCATTTGCCTTTCCAGATGACCTCAAGCTGCATGGAATTACTGACTATTACTGACTAGAAGCAGACTCTTCAAAGTTTTGGTTTTTACCAAGCTTATTTGAAATACAGCTCTAAAAATGAGATATTAAAAAAAATAATGTCCTTTAAAGATAAAGATATTATAGTGTTTACAATTGTCCCAAAGTGTTTAATTATGCTCTAATTATAATTTTTCTTTTATAATGTGTTTTGAACAACAATTCATCTTTGGGGATTATCTCTATAAAAATTAAAAGACTGAAAGATATTATCAAACAAAAAAAGACATGTATTATACATATAAAACATATTCTTGTTAAAGAATGGTAATGTACATTCTAAAAATGTTATGAGAATTAATGCTTAAAGAAAAAGTCGACATGGACATAACCCAGTTCACTACAATGAAAGGTTATTAAATTTCCCAAGGTAAAACTAATGCCCAATTCTCTGCTTACAACAATTGGTCTGCTTTTAATAATGTTCACACAAAAAACAACTCAAAAAACCACAAGGATTTAATGTTTGAATCTTTTGCTAAATAGACCATTCAATTATGATTTTTTTCCTTTTCTTCTTTTTTTTTAATTGAATATTTGCATTACTTACATTTCAAATGTTTTTCCCTATCCAGGTCTCCCCTTTGGAAACCTCCTATCCCATCCCTCTTCCCCCTGCTACTATCAGGGTGCTCTGGCACAGTAGAAATATTAAAAGTAAACCAAAAATACAGGGGATATTTTATAGGAAACTGAATTTATTTAGAACAAATGTGTGTAACCATTTGACTGTGCTGGCAATCTGCTGGACTAACTTGTTAATCAGAATGGTGTCCTTAATATACAGGCCTCAGTAGGTCACTCCAAGCTTCAAATCCTTGTTTCTGTCTCTAAGGACAAAATGAAGGTTGAGCCTCTCAGTCTGACCTTGGTGCTATCTGTGCTCACCCACCATCATAGAGGAGCCAGCTCCTCTCTGCCCTCTGTCCCTCTATCGGGTCAGCCTGGGCTCACAAGCACTCTCCATCACCACCCGTGGCTTTTCTCTATAGGGTTTTTGTTCTAGCAATTCCTTTCCCTCTTTAAAATGCCTTTCCTAATATCCACTTATCAGTGAGTGCATAGCATGTGTGTTCTTTTCTGACAGGGTTACCTCAATCAGGATGATATTCTCAAGTTCCAACCATTTGCCTAAAAAATTCATGAAGTCACGGTTTTTAATAGCTAAATAGTACTCCATTGTGAAGATGTACTACATTTTCTGTATCCATTCCTCTGTTGAAGGAAATCTGGATTCTTTCCAGTTTCTGGCTATTAGAAATAAGGTTGCTAAGAACATAGTAGAGCATGTGTTGGAGCATCTTCTGGGTATATGCCCAGGAGTGGTACATCTTGGTCCTCAGATAGTACTATGTCTAATTTTCTGAGAAACCTCCAGATTGATTTCCAGAGTGGTTGTACCAGCTTATAATCACACCAGCAATGGAGGAGTGTTCCTCTTTCTTCACATCCTTGCCACCATCTGCTGTCACATGAGTTTTTTTATCCTAGCCAATTTGACTGGTGTGAGGTGGAATCTCAGGTTTGTTTTGATTTGAGTTTCCCTAATGACTAAGGATGTTGAACATTTCTTTAGGTGCTTCTCAGCCATTCTATATTCCTCAGTTGAGGATTCTCTGTTTAGCTCTGTACCCCATTTTTAATAAGGTTATTTGTTTCTCTGGAGTCTAACTTCTTGAGTTCTTTGTATACATTGGATATTAGCCCTCTATCAGATGTAGGATTGGTCAAGTTCTTTTCTCAATCTGTTGGTTGCCCTTTTGTCTTATTGACAGTATCATCTGCCTTACCAAAGGTTTGCAATTTTATGAGGTCCCATTTGTTGATTGTTGATCTTAAAACATAAGCCATTGGTGTTCTGTTCAGGAATTTTTTCCCTTTGCCCATGTGTTCAAGGCTCTTCCTCACTTTCTTTTCTATTAGTTCCAGTGTATCTGGTTTTATGTGGAGGTCCTTGAACCACTTGAACTTGAACTTTGTACAAGGAGATAAGAATGGGTCAATTTGCATTTGAACCAGTTGAACATGCACCATTTGTTAAAAATGCTATCTTTTTTTCCCACTGGATGGTTTTAGCTCCTTTGTCAAAGATCAAGTGTCCATAAGTGTGTGTGTGTTCATTTCTGGGTCTTCAATTCTATTCCATTGACTTACCTACCTGTTACTGTAATAATACCATGCAGTTTTTATCACTATTGCTTTGTAATACATCTTGAGGTCAGGGATTGTCATTTCCCTAGATGTTCTTTTATTGTTGAGAATAGTTTTCCATATCCTGGGATTTTTGTTATTCCAAGTGAATTGAGAATTGCTCTTTTTGACTATGAATTTTGATGATTGTATTGAATCTGGAGATTGCTTTTGGCAAGATGGCCAGTTTTACTATATTAATCCTGCCAATCCATGAGCATGGAAGATTTTTCCATCTTCTGAGGTCTTCTTTCTTCAGAGACTTGAAGTTCCTGTCATACAGATCTTTCACTTGTTAGGTTAGAGTCACACTAAGATATTTTATATTGTTTGTGACAATTGTGAAGGGTGTCATTTCCCTAATTTCTTTCTCAGACCATTTATCCTTTGAGTATAGGAAGGCCACTGATTTGTTTGAGTTAATTTTATATCCAGCTACTTTGCTGACCTTTATTTATCAGCTGTAGGAGTTCTCTGGTGAAATTTTTGGGGTCACTCAAGTATACTATCATATCTTCTGCAAATAGTAATATTTTGAATTCTTCTTTTCTAGTTTGTATCCCCTTGGCCTCCTTTGGCCCTTCAATTATTGATAACTAGATTTTATTTACATGTTGTTCACATATGTTTTTCCACTGGATAAAACATTGCCTTTCCAGATGTCCAATAATGTAACAATAGAGACCCTCACCTAATGAATTCTCTTGTGAAAATATTTTTTCTATTCAGGACATTCCTAAATTAAACCTTTTTGTAAGAAATGAGAAATTATGAAAAGTGTTCTTTGTGACTGTAATCTTTATCGACTAAACTAATGATTAAAGAGGTCATTGGTACAAATGATCAGAACTGACCAAGGCTTTCAGCTTCCTTAGCCTAAAACACTCCCTTTGCTTCTAAATTTAAATCTGAGACTTTTTTCCCATTGCAAAATAAAATGAAAACTATGAGTCATATCTATTAAAAGAAAAACATATATTATTGAAAAAAGACATTTAAGCATGATGAGGAAGGCTTCAAAAGTGGTTATAGAATTTTTCTACAATGAAAAAAGGGGGAAATCTATGAATAAAAGCTAAAATCAGGTGATTTTATAAATTGAGAAAAAAATCACATCAAAGACCCCTTCATCATGGGGTGGAGGGATTCCCCAAGAACTTCTAAGCCCTTTGTGCGTGCTATAGTGCTTCTGGGGAGCTCTCTATATTCATATTTCTCATCTAGAATTGTACCAACTTCAGAGAACACATCCTTGTGGACTTCACAAACTCTGGGTCACAGCCATCTTCAACTACAGTGATGATTGGACACCCCGGGTAACTTAACTCAAAGGTCTCCCAACAACATTTCCCACTCCCATGGGAATTTCTTTACATTCTTTAGAGCTTCAAATATGGCTAAAATATTTGAAATTTTCTTTGGTACATTTTATTGGTTATTTTATTTATTTACTATTCAAATGTTATCCTCCTTCTTGGTTTCCCTCCACAAACCACCTATCCCATCCCTCCTGCCCCCTGCTTCTATGAGGGAGCTCTGCTACCCATCTACCCACTCCTGCCTTACTGCCCTAGCATTTCTCTACACTGGGGCATCAAGCCTCCACCGGACCAGGGCATTCCCTCTCATTGATGCCAGATAAGGCAATCCCTGCTTCATATGCAGCTGGAGCCATGAATTCCTTGATGTGTATTCTTTGGTTGGTGGTTTAGTCCCTGGGATCTTTGAGGTGTCAGTTTGGTTGATATTGGTGTTTATTCTTTGGGATTGCAAACCCCTTAAGCTCCTTAAGTCCTTCTCCTAACTCCTCCATTGGGGTCCTAGTGCTCAGTGTGATGGTTGTCTACAAGCATCCACATCTGTATTGGTCAGGCTCTTGCAGAGTCTCTCAGGGGACAGCTATACCAGGCTCCTATCAGCAAGCACTTCTTGGCATCAACAGGAGTGTCTGGATTTGGTGTCTGCAGATGGGATGGATCCCTAGGTGGAGCTGTTTCTGGATGGCCTTTCCTTTCATCTCTGATCTACTCTTTGTTCCTGCATTTCTTTTAGACAGGAGGAACTTTGGGTTAAGGTTTTTAAGATGGGTGGGTGGACCAACTCCTTGACCAGGGTCCTGGGCCTAACTTCAGGATATAGTCCCTATAGGTTCTCTCTTTGTTGGCATTTCAGATTATGTCATCCCTGTTGGGTCCTGAGAGCCTCTTGCTTTGCTGGCATCTGGGACTTTCTGGTGACTACACCAAGTTCTCCATGCCCCATTGCTATACATTCTCATTCAATTTCCTGTCTGCATGTACTTCTCCCCTGTCTCCTCTCATAGCTGATCCTGTCCCTCTTTTTTTTCTCCCCCTCCTTTCTTTCTCCCAGATCTCCTTTCCTCTACCTCCCATGACTATTTTGTTCTCCTTCCTAAGTAGGATTGAAACATCCACACTTTGGTTTTCCTTCTTCTTGAGCTTCATTCACTCAGTGAATTGTATTGTGGGTATTCTGAGCTTTTTTCCTAATATCCAATTATCAGAGAGTGCATACCATGCGTGTTCTTTTGTGATTGGGTTACCTCACTCAGGATGATATTTTCTAGTTCCATTCATTTGCCTAAGAACTTCATGAATTCATCGTTTTTAATTGCTAAGTAATACTCCATTGTGTAAATGTACCACATTTTCTGTATCCATTCTTCTGTTGAAGGACATCTGGATTCTTTCTAGCTCCTGGCTATTATAAATAAGGCTGTTATGAACATAGTGGAGCATGTGTCCTTATTACATGTTGGAGTATTTTCTGGGAATATGCCCAGAAGTGGTGTACCGGGTCCTGAGGTAGTAAGTACTATGTCTAATTTTCTGAGGAACTGCCAAACTGATTTCCAGAGCAGTTGTACCAGTTTACAATCCCACTGGCAAAGGGGGAGTGTTCCTCTTTCTCCATATCCTCGCCAGCATCAGCTGTTACCTGAGCTTTTGAACTCAGCCATTAGGACTGGTGTGAGGTGGAATCTCAGGTTTGATTTGATTTGTATTCTCCTAATGACTAAAGATGTTGAACATTTCTTTAGGTGCTTCTTGGCCATTCGATATTCCTCAGTTGAGAATTATTATTTTTTTTAGCTCTGTACCCCATTTTTAATAGGGTTATTTGGTTCTCTGGAGTCTAATTTCTTGAGTTCTTTGTATATATTGGATATTAGCCCATTATCAGATATAGAATTAGTAAAGATTTTTTCTCAATCTGTTGGTTGTTGTTTTGTCATGTTGACAGTGTCCTTTGCCTTACAGAAGCTTTTCAATTTTATGAGATCCCATATGTCTCTCTATGTATCTTAGAGCCTGAGCCATTGTGTTTCTTTCAGGAACTTTTCCCCTGTGCTGATATATTCGAGGCTTTTCCCCACTTTCTCTTCTATTAGTTTCAGTGTATCTGGTTTTATGTGGATGTCCTTGTCTAGTTCCTGATTTTAGTGGGATTGCTTCAAGTTTCTCTCCATTTAGTTTGATGTTGGCTACTGGTTTTCTGTATATTGCTTTTACTATGTTTAAGTATGGACTTTGAATTCCTGATCTTTCTAAGACTTTTATCATGATGGGATGTTGGATTCTGTCAAATTCTTTCAGCATCTAATGAGATGATCATATGGTTTTTTCTTTGAGTTTGTTGAATTTGAGTAGTGAATTACGTTGATGGATTTCTGTATATTAAACCATCACTGCATCCCTGGGATGAAGCCTACCTGATCATGATGGATGATCATTTTGATGTGTTCTGGGATTTGGTTTGCAAGAGTTTTATTGAGTATTTTTGCATCAATATTCATAAGGGAAACTGCTCTGAAGTTTTCTTTCTTTGTTAGGTCTTTGTGTGGCTTAGGTATAAGAGTAATTGTGGCTTCATAGAATGAATTGGTTAGAGTACCCTCTGTTTCTATTTTGTGGAATAGTTTGAGGAGTATTGGTATTAGGTCTTCGAAGGTCTGATAAAACTCTGCCCTAAACCCTTCTGGTCTTGGGCTTTCTTTGGTTGGGAAACTATTAATGACTCTTTCTATTTCATTAGCAGATACGGGACTGTTTAGATTGTTTATCTGATCTTGATTTAACTTTGGTACCTGGTATCTGTCTAGAAAATTGTCCATTTCATCCAGGTTTTCCAGTTTTTTTGAGTATAGGCTTTTGTAGTAGGATCTCATGATTTTTTTGGATTTTCTCAGTGTCTGTTGTTATGCCTCCTTTTTCATTTCTGATCATCTTAATTAAGATAATGTCTCTGTGCCCTCTAGTTAGTTGGGCTAAGGGTTTATCTCTTTTGTTGATTTTTCTCAAAGAACTAGCTCCTGGTTTGGTTGATTCTTTGTATAGTTCTTTTTGTTTCTGTTTGGTTGATTTTAGCCCTGAGTTTGATTATTTCCTGCCTTTGACTCCTCTTGAGTGAATTTGCTTCTTTTTGGTCTAGAGTTTTCAAGTGAGCTGTCAAATTACTGGTATATGCTCTCTCCAGTTCCTTTTTGTAGGCACTTAAACTAAGAGTTTTCCTCTTAGGACTGTTTTCATTGTGTCCTATAAGTTTGGGTATATTGTGGCTTCATTTTCATTAAACTCTACAAAGTCTTTAATTTCTTTTTTTATTTCTTCCTTGACCAAGTTATCATTGAATAGAGTTTTGTTGAGCTTCCACATGCATATGGGCATTCTATCGTTTATGCTGTTATTGAGGAGCAGCCTTAGTTCATGGTGATCTGTTAGGATGCAAGGAATTATTTCA
>JADRCD010024584.1:0-12940 GCA_019843815.1 Montemys delectorum
GTCATCGGGATTTCTAACCTTAGCTCAACCAGGAACCTGGCTGCCTTTCACGGTCCTACAGAAGTATTTTCTTATTTGTGTTATTTTTTTTTCTTTCCTCTTTGAGTTGGGTCTCATTGGCTTAGACAGGCAAAGCTTGAAATTCGCTTTGTTGCTGAGGATAACCTTGGCTACTGATATTTCTAGTTTTTCCTCGTAAGTGTTGAGATGTACTGCTGAGTGAGTAGACCCTTGCCTGGCCTTTCTACTTTACCACACAAGACTTATTGATTTTCCTTTATATTCCAAACAGCATCACAATCTGTACATGTCTTGTGTCAAGGTATGTACATGTGTTTATACATGGTGAGAATGTGAAATATGCTTAATATACAAGCAAACCTTTGAAAAATAAAGCTTTATAATGTCTCTTCATAATATCTTCTGAAGAATAAATACCATTACAATTGATAGCTACTTATTCATAGTTTGTGACCAGATTTTTTTTTTTGTCTTTTGAGGTTATGATTAACAGGTTTCATCGTAGACTAATCTGTTTACTAATAATCCATGATACCTCAATGAGGAAGCTAAATATGGGCCTGGCATAGTGCTGTTACCTGTAGCCATGTGGTATAGCGTCTAGCTCAAAGAGATTAAACAGCCCTAGAAGACAAATTCAGGTAAAGTATGCCTAAGGACATTTGTGTGAGATAGATGCATTGCTAGGCAACACTTGAGCCATTTGTTGTGGGGTTGATTTTGACAAGGGATTCATTGGCTGATCAAGCAGAGCCACTCTGGAGAAAATAAGCCCACATCCATTACTCTCATAACAAAATGAACAAAAATCTTTTATAAACCCTTTTTAAAAAACATTTATTATTATTATTTTATTTATTTATATTCCATTCATTACCCCACTCAGTCCTCCCTCCCACAATTTCTCATCCCATTCCTCCTCCCCTTGTTTCCAAGAGGGTGCTCCCCACCCATCAGGCTTCCCCTTCCTTGGGGTCTCAAGTCTCTCAAGGATTAAGCACATCTCCCACTGAGGTCTGCATAGGCAGACCTCTGCTATATTTGTGCTAAGGGTTTCCAACTGGTCCGCTTATGTTCCTGGTTTGTGGTTCAGTCTCTCAGAGCAACCTGGGGTCCGGGTTAGTTGAGACTGTTGGTCTTCCTATGGGATCACTCTCCCCTTCAACTTCTTTAATTATTCCCCTAATTCAATCATTGGGGTCCCTGACTGCAGTCTAATGTTTGGTTTTAAGTATCTGCTACTGTTTCAGTGAGCTGCTAGTAGGGCTTCTCAGAGAACAGCCATGCCAGGCTCCGGTCTGTAAGCACATAATAGCATCAATAATAGTGTCAAGCCTTGGTACCCCACTCCCCACTCCCTGAGATGGATCCCAAGTTGGGCCAGTCATTGGACCATCTTTCCTTCAGTCTCTTCTCCATTTTAGTCCCTGCAGTTCTTTCAGACAGAAATAGTTCTGGGTCAAAAATTTTATCTATGGGTTAATAACCCCATCTCTTTGCTTTTGGCCCTGTCTATCTACTGGAGCTGGACACTTTGAGTGTCCTCTTCCCAATGTTGAGTATTTTGGCTAAGGTCACTCTCATTGACTTCTTAGAATTTCTCATGTCTCAGGTCCCTGATACTTTCTAGAGGGTCCACCTACCTCCCAACTCCTACTTCTCCCCAACCATGATGCAGCTTATCTCCATTTATTCCCTTGGCCCTCCTGGCTTCTCTCCTGCCCCCTATACCTGATCCTGTCCCCCTTTTACCCTACCCATCCCCTCTCTGACCTAGGTCCCTCCCTCCCTCTGACTCCTGTGATTATTTCCCTCTGCCTTCTAAGTAGAATTGAAGCATCCTCACTTGGGGCTTTCTGCTTGTTACACTTCTTATGCTCTGTGGGTTGCATCCTACTTATTCTGTACTTTTTGGCTAATACTCACTTATAAGTGAGTATATACCACGGACATCCTTTTGGGGCTAAGTTACCTGACTCAGGATGATAATTTCTGGTTCCATTCATTTACCTGCCAATTCATGATGCCCTTGTTTTTAACAGCTGAATAGTATTTGATTGTGTAAATGAACCACATTCTCCGTATCCATTCTTTGGTTGAGGGACATCTGGGTTATTTCCAGTTTCTGGCTATCACAAATAAGGTTACTATGAACATGGTGGGGCACATGTCCTTGTGGTATGGTGGAGCATCGTTTGGGTATATGCCCAAGAGTGGTATAGCTGGGACATTAGGTAGAACTATTTCCAATTTTCTGAGGAAATGTCAGATTGATTTCCAGAATTGTTGTACCAGTTTGCAATTCCATAACTAGTGGAGGAGTGTTCATCTTTCTCCACATCCTTGCTAGCATGTGCTGTCACTTGAGTTTTTGATCTTTGCCATTCTGATTGGTGTAAGATGGAGTCTCAGGGTCATTTTGATTTGCATTTTTCTGATGACTAAAGTCTTTGAATGTTTCCTTAAGTGCTTCTTGGCCATTCTAGATTCTTCTGTTGTGAATTTTGTTTAGCTTTGTACCCTGTTTTTTAATTAGGTTATTTGCTTTTGTGGAGGTTAACTTCTTATATTCTTTATATATTTTAGATTTTAGCCCTCTGCCAGATATAGGGTTAGTGAAGAATTTTTCCCAATCTGTAGGTTGTTAATTTGTCCTATTGATGGTGTCTTGCCTTACAGAAGCTTTTCAGTTTCATGAGGTTCCATTTATCAATTGTTGAACTTAGAGCCTGAGTCATTGGTATTCTGTTCAGGAAATTTCCCCTGTGCCAATGAGTTTGAGGCTCTTTCCCACTTCCTCTTCTATCCGATTTAGTGTATCTGGTTTTATGTTGAGGTCCTTGGTCCATTTGGACTTGAACTTTGTACAGGGTAATAAATATGGATCTATTTTCATTCTCTTACAGACAGTCTTCCAGTTAGACCAGCATAATTTATTGAGGATGCTTTATTTTATTCCACTGTATATTTTTGGCTTCTTTGTCTAAGATTAAGTGTCCATAAGTATATGGTTTTATTTCTGTGTCTTTAATTCGATTCAATTGATTGACCTGTCTGTTTCTGTAGCAATTATCATGTGGTTTTTATCACTATTGATTTGTAATACACAGTGAAGCCAGTGATGGTGATTCTACCAGAAGGTCTTTTATTGTTGAGAATTATTTTGCCTATTCTGTGTTGTTTTTTGTTCGTTTGTTTGTTTGTTTTTCCATGTGAAGTTGAGAATTGCTCTTTCCATGTCTGTGAAGAATTTTGATGGAATTTTGATGAGTATTGTAAGAAGTCTCAATTATGAACACCTATGCTCCAAATGCAAGAGCACCCACATTTGTAAAAGAAACATTACTAAGGCTCAAAACACACACTGCACTCACATGATAATAGTAGAATACTTCAACACCTGACTCTCATCAATGCACATGTCAGTGAAACAGAAACTCAACAAAGACACAGTGAAACTAACAGAAGTTATGAACCAAATGGATTTCACAGATATCTGCAGAACATTTAATCCTAAAAAAAGAGAATATACCTTCTTCTCAGCACCTCTACAAAAAAGGAAAAAAGGGAGACATAACAACTGAAACTGAGAAAATTCATGAAATCATCAGAATCTACTACAAAAGCCTATACTCTATAAAACTGGAACATTTAGGTGGAATAGACAATTTTCTAGACAGATATCACACACCAAAATTAAACCAATATTAGGTAAACTGTCTAAATAGTCCCATAAGCCCTAAGGAAATAGAAATAGTCACCAAAAACCTCCCAATCAAAAAAAGCCCATGGTCAGATGGTTTTAGCACAGAATTCTACCAAACTTACAAAGAAGAGCTATTATACCAATACACCTCAAACTATTCCATGAAATAGAAATAGAAAAAAACACTACCTAATTCATTTTATGAAGCTACAGTTACTCTGATCAATAAATCACAAAAAGAAACAAAGAAAGAGAACTTCAGATCAATCTTTCTTATTAATTTTGATGCAAGAATACTCAACAAAATTCTCATAAACCAAACTCAAGAATATATCAAAACCATCATTCACCACATTCAACTAAACTTCATTCCATGGATGCAGGGATGACTCAATATACAAAAATCTATCAACATAATACATTATATATGCATACTCAAGGGAAAAAGCCAACTTATTGGAAGTAGAAAAGCCTTCAATAAACCCATTTTAGATAAATGTCCCTTCAAAATATTATTTTAATTGTGTAGCTTTTTGTCCCACACAAGTACATAATTATCCATTAAATAATTCTTTATATTGATTTCTAGAATTTATTCTATTCTGCAGTCTTAATTTGGATAATTCAGGGCTGAGTTTGAGGTATGGAGTTCTCTGAAGTTACTCAATATTTTTATATTCTTCTTTCCATGTATGCATACCTGGCTTATTTCACAACAGATCAGCATGCACACATGCATTCAGATTCATATCCACACATATAAACCCCTCCCCTGAGCATGTAAAATACATGAAACAGAAGAGAGAAATTGAAATACAGACATGGCAAACTGAGGGATCAAAGTCAGTGACCTCTAAGGTGACATCTAAACTCTTTCCTCTAAGCTTTTACTGGTGAGAACTCACTGTGCCAGGCAAGGTAATAAGTATTTCAGGAAAGTGTCTCACTTTCCTGAACTCTCATAAGTCTGTGAGGCAAATAACTATTATCAAGACCTTGGCTGAGAATGAATAGAAGCAGATAGGAGTACACAATTTGATCAAGATTGTGCAACTGGTAACTGACACATTTTATAAGAAGTCTACAGTGTGAGACATGCATATTGCAACACAATTTTGAATTATGTATTTGAGAAGCAACTTTTGGGCACTGATCCTTATCCTGCTTGTAAATACATCAATGATAGCAACATAGCATGTACTTTACCAGTACAGAATCCATAACACCATTGTTTGACTTCAAATCTCAGGTTTGGCACACTCTATGGGTGTGACCTGCAACACTATTGATAGCTCTGTGCCCATTTTGCATCTGAAAAACTGAATCATTATAATTGGTTATTTATTAAATTGAATCAGATAAATAAAATATATTCCCCTTTATAATTAATTCTCCAAAAGAAGTTGAATAGTATAAAAAATGATAACAATGTCAAAAGCATTGAAAGTGAACAGAGAATGGCAGTACACATGTGATTCCAGCACTTGGAAGGCAGAGGCAGGAGGATCATGAGTTTAAGTTCATCACTGGCTACCTAGAGAGAAGCAGGTCACCCTAGGTTACACCCTGGTAACTCTAAAACTAACAAATGAACAGATAAGGAGACACATTTGCTCTTTTATTGAGATCTAAGAAGAATTGTGTTAGAATATATACATCCAACTGGGCAGTCTCTGTTACTATTCACAGTTCAGGGAAAATTAGAAAATACTACAGAAATAAAACTATCTTTGATACTGAGAATTGAACCAAGGTCTTATCCATGTTAAGCATCTACTTTCCTGATGAACTATGTCTCTAATCCTGAAATTAAATTTTGTCTTTTTTGTTTCATAAAACAGCCATGCAGTCTTCTTCTTGTTCTCATATTAAGTGCATTCAGCTGAGATAAGGGAATGGGGGTCACTTAACTAGCACTTTGACAGCTCTTCACAGAGTGTTTGGCTAGCGTAAATGAGATCAGAGGGAGAACTTACAGCAAGCAAGGAAGGAAGTCTATAGGCCGGTTCCAGAGAAGGCCTGGTTTATGAAGACAGTGACTTGAATAGAGAAGGATAATTTCTTATTCTTCCTAATCAACTCTCAAAGGAATTAAACGTGAGAACCTTGGTTCATCCTAATACAGTCTCATTAGCACATTTGGTAAAAAGGAAGCTAGAGGGTCTACGATGAATGTACTTTATGTATAAAAGGATATTGATCCAAACACTGCAAACATGCAATCAAGGAACATTATGAGAACAGGAGTGAGTGACTTCCAGAAAGTTCTAGAACCCTGCTTTCTAAAGAGTCTGAATTTTTTTCATCCTACCATTTATATGAATGTGCAAGTGTGTCTGTGTATTTGTGTGTGTGTGTGTGTCTGTGTTTTTGTGTGTGTGTATGTGTATACATGTGTTTCTACATATGTATGTGTGTGTCTGTGTATACATGGGCATCTCTATATGTATGTGTGAATGACCATGTGTTTCTGTGTATGTGTGCCTTTTATGAGTGTGTATGTGTGTTTCTTTATATGTATACGACTATGCATGTGTCTATGAGTGTTTATGCATAAACAAGCACATTTATGCCAATTCATATGTGTATATATTTCCAAGAATGTATTACATATATACAAGTGAGTGAATATTTACATTACTGGATATTTATTGCATGAATATGCATGTAGACATAAACATGATATGTATAAATATATGTATACATATTGCATTCTGTATATTCTGTCAAGTACCTACTCACAGTTCTGCTGCATAATTTATGTCATGAATAATTGATAGGATCTGTAGAGGAACTTTAAGTTAATTTACATCGAGATCCTTCTTAGATTCGTTTAGCAATATTTCACAGCTGCTCTTAAAGCCGTGGGAATATAGATGTGGCTGTTTTGCTTCTGAAGTTTGTTTTGCTGATGCAGTCCTGAGCTACAAAGGCACTTTCAGAAAAGCACATCTCAACAAGCAAATCAAATGACACTGCAACTGAGGTCTGCATCTTGGGAAGCCTTCCCCTCAGCCTCTTTGTCACTGCCTAAGACGAGCTGTGCCGGGCTGTGCTATTTCAGACAAAGGGCTCACAAGAGAAAGGCAATAAGACCCCTCTTCTCTGCGTAGACATAGTAAGCAGACCATAGCTTCTAGTTTTCCTATCACAGTACCCCATCATGATCCATTTGTTTAAGGAAAACCATGGTACGCCCCGCCCCCTTTTACAGAAATAAAGAACTGTGACTTCTAATCCATCAGTGTTTCTTTGGTAAGCACGATTAGTTCCATCTAAGATCAGAGTAATATTTTCTTTTCTTGTAGATAATAAACAATGCTCGGGGTCATTTGTATAAGGGCCCTTGTCTAATACCTTCATCTTTAAAACTCCCATACTTGGAAGTCAGAACGGCCATACAGGTAGGCTGATGAAATTGATTTCTTTGTAGTGTAGCCATGCTGCCTTCCCACCATTGTGCCAGTGTATTGAAAAGTGAAGAATCTCCTGTTTTCTCCGTCTGATCTTTAGTGTAAGCTGGTGCTGAATACCTGCTTATTGCCAAAGTAAGCCTCATTATCAGGCTGTGGGCTGCTAAAGCAATGAAATGAGCAGCTTAGCTGAAGATTAATGTACTCATCTACCATTTGTGAAATGCTGGTATCTAACGTGCTAGAAAGCATGAGTGTCAGGTTGACAGTTCTGTATTGCCACAGCTACAGTGCCTGGCACTTAGGGAACAAACAGCAAGAAGAATGGAAGAAAAGAGAATTTTAGTACTAATATGTGTCTTTGGTGTTATTCTTCCTTAACAAGATTTTGCCCAAAATGACTCAATTCTTTCAACTCACATATGTTCTAGGAAAAAAAAATGTGTAATAAAAATATCTTTAAGTTTTTACTATTCATACAATATAAAAATAACACTGTTATTTAAATTTTGTAGTCTATCCATTCTCCTAATGTAAGATGAAAACCATACTTTGAGAAACACTCAGATTTGACAATCCCTAAACAGTACTAATAGTGATAGCATAGCTCTTGTGTAAATATTTTCTGTACATGGAATGAGTTCATTTACCTTAATCCTTATAATAAATGCTTTTGGAGGAAATCATTATATTTCAGAATTTAGTAAAAAGAAATTGACATTTCACACAATGAAGAAACTATGTTCCAAGAAAAAAATTAAAGTATTAAGAGTCAATGCAAGAGAGATGGTTCAGTGGTTAAGAGCTCTGGCTGTTCATCCAAAAGACCAGGGTTCAATTCCCAGCACCAACATGGCAGCTAACTAACCATCTCTAACCATCTAGGAGCCAATGCCCTTGTCTGGCTTCTGTGAGCAGATATACCAGAGACATAGAGACATGCATGCAAGCAAAATACTCATACACATAAAAAATAAAATACAATGTTTAGAAGTCTCTTTTGGGGAAGATCATTGTTGTTGATATTAATCGGAGATACCCTGTCTGAGTCTCACAGTGTTCCTGGAAGATATACTCTGTTTCCTTCCTTCAGTGGAGGGAGCAGATGGAATCCCCAGTGATGCAGCTATCAAGGAGAAATGTCAGCATTTATTCCCAGTTGTCATCTATCCTAAACCTGCAACAGGTGCCTGGGTTTATCAGAATTTGCATAATTCTTGCCATAGCAAACTTCCCAGTGTGTGGAACACATCCTTCAGCCTTTCTCTGCCATGTTACAACTGAAGAAAGGCAGTCCAGAACCTGACATTTCAAAACTAGTGGCTAGACTAGGATTCTAAGGTATACAAAGGGGCAGAGATCTTCAAAATGTGGCCAAGAGAGCAGGCTTGGAAGCTCATCTGGAACCCCCATTGCTCTGAAGCCTGGGGTAGCGGGAGTGAGATTTCACTGGGAGCCAGTTCTACATTTTAAACTCCAAGATAGCCTGAGTTACACAGTAACAAGAAACCACACAAATAAAAAATATTCAACCAACCAAACAACCAACAAAAATGCCTCTGTTGCTCAGTTAAGTGGATTGAAATATCACTTAACTGAGCACTGATCAGCATCAGGGCACTAATCAAGTGAAGTTGTTCTGATGACCAAGCGTTTTAGAATAGCCTTCCATAGTGCAAATGCTTGTTTATGTAAAAGTAGCAGAAAGTCACTCAGCATCAAGGGCAGCGGAAGGTTAGCAATTGACCTTTTGCCTTCTTTCAGGAAACGCTGAGAAACACAGAACAATTCCAGCTTGGGGAGAACAGGATTCACAAAGTGCTATTTGTTTTCTTCCGTTTGATTACTTATTTGAAGCATTTTCTCAGTACTGAAGCTCAGACCTGTTATTTACCCACGTTCCCCATTCTCTTGTCTGAATCCCACTTGGCCGACTTCAAAAGCAGGGAGATACACCAGCAGCCTCTGAATGGATTCTTTCAACAATGCAGCACCAAATCGACTCACATTTAAAAATACTTTGATCGACCCATCTCTTTGTGCTCTCAAGCTGGAAGCAACAGCAGAGGCAATTGGAAGGAAGGTCAGTTTCTGCGGCCAGATAATATTGACTTAATGATAAAGCATACTCCACATCTTTGGTAGGAAGATGCACATGTCCCCTCAAGATTGATGCTTCTCGGTTTCTGTCACCTAGGAACAGGTGTTCCCAATTAAATTCTGTGAGTCACATTCATTATATGATCAGGTAAGTGCCCTTTATGAATGATCTTCTCTTAGTTTAGTCAGTTCATTTGATGAAATTGAAATGGAGCTTAGGAATATTGTAGTACAAAAATCATTCGATTTTTCTTGCTTTTTTTTTTAAATTCTCTAATGAACACTTAAACTGGTGTTCTATAATTTAGAATTAAAGCAAAGCTATCCCAGAAAGCAAAAGGAAATGTATTTATACTGCAAAATGCAAAAAACACAGAGAATTATAAAGAGAGATATTAAGAATGAGAAGTACAAACAATGCTTTATTTCCACTCAATTTTTGCATATATAAATATATTAACATAAAGATGGACAAACATCCTATGTTTTATGAACTGATAACAGCCACTAAAGAGTAACTAGCTCAGTAATATACATTGTCTTTGCAATCTAATTGGAAAACATGCTTAAGCAAAGCAGCAGCATCATTTGGGGTGGGGGAGGGCAGGACTGATACTTGGTACTTCTATTTTATATTCATCTAATAATTGATCTTTGTGTCTCTTATGCAGCCTGTGTGCCCTTAGGAAGGAATTTAAATATTATGAAACTGGTTTCCGCCCAGTTTTCATTCTCATCAGGAGGAAGCAGAGGCTGAGCTCAAACCCCTCAGCACAGATTTCTGGGTGATACAAAAGAAACGATTATGCATGTGTACTATTACCAATCCTGATGGACTCTATGGTATTTAAAGGAACAAGACTCTCTTTGTCATGTCATCAACATGATTTTGTTGCAGAGACTGAACAGCTCTTCTCTACTCAATCCATGTTGGAAAAACAACCCAATTTTTCTCAAGCTCATTTGAAAGGAAAAATGGCAGTTGGGTTAGCCATCATGGACCAGGGGTATGCATGGTCTTAGCTTTAACACACCTGCTTCCAGGGCTCATGTTTGGGAATTCGAGTGATTCAAGAGCTCTGCTATGCTGTATTGCAGTCGGATAATAAGAAGCATTGATGTGCACTACAGATTATAATTCCACACCATGTGTTTTGTTCATTCTTTTCTCCTCTTTTTCAGTAATTGTTTAGCTGTCAATAGAATATCCTGTTTGGAGAACGACCAAATGGTGGGTTTCTTCCCCTGAGATTTACTCAAGATAAAAACAAGAACATATTGTGTTTACTACTTTCTTTAAACTCACTCTCTCTCTCTCTCTCTCTCTCTCTCTCTCTCTCTCTCTCTGTGTGTGTGTGTGTGTGTGTGTGTGTATGGGCTTTCATGAATATGATGCATGTATGCATGCTAACAATTGTGTATGTGAACAGTGGTGTACATATGCCACACAGTATGTGCAGAGACTAGAAGACAACCCCAGGTATCAGTTTTGACTGTCTACCTTGTGGGAGACAAGATCTCTTTGTTGTTCTCACTGTGTTTGTCAGCTGGCTGGCCCATGTTCTTATAGGAGTCAACTTTGTACTTATTTCTGGCTTTGTTTGGTTTTGTGGTTCTGTAATGTGAGCTGGCATGGGAATCACTTGGCAGCCAAAGTTAGGATAAAATTCATGGCAGTCTCAGCACCCACGGTGGCATTTCTAGGGAGTACCACTATGTCCTCGCTCTGGCATATTTGAAGGACTGTTTAGGGCTGGTAAGATGGAGCAGCTTGCCACAAAAACTTGAGGATCTAAAGTGGATCTCTGGAAGCCATAGGGACAAAACCAAAACAACAACAACAACAAAATAAACAAGAACAAAATAGGCTGGATGAATTAGTTGGAAAATTAGTTGTCATGCTGCACCAAGAAGAAGACATTGAAAAGTAGGGTAGTAGGAGAGTTAAACCAACTTTCAAAAGGTGTTCCTGAACCTCCACATGTACGCCACATGTGTAAATGTGTGTATGTACTCATCCACACATACATCATGCACATATGTAATAATAAACAAAATAGAATACTCAATAGGATTGATAGTATTGATATTGATACACCATGTAAATGAGAGCAAATGACATAAAGGCCTTCTGAGAAACATTCTACAGGTTTACCGATAAGAAGGGAGAGCTAATAAGATAAAACAGATTTGGAAAGGTCAAAGGAGTTATTATCCTAACGTGGTTAGGAAGGTCCAGTCATATATGTATATGTGTATGTGTATATGTATATATACTGTATTTATCTTGTAGAGTATATGATATATATAGTGCTCATTATAGGGTTCAGTATAGAAAAATGGGGGAAATTTCATTCACTTATATCTAGGACAAAACCAGGCATGCCACTTTTAGTCATTTAATTTCCTTTATAAAACAGTCAGCGGCAGTTGAATATGCATCTACACATGGCTGGCTGTACCTCCTGCAGCGTTCTCCTTAGTCACTGACCCAATGCTTCAGAAAAGAATCTCAGTGTGGTTGACTGTGAAGGACAGTTGGGTTAAGTAAAAACAAACAAACAAACAAACAAAACCAGAGAGAAAAACAATAACAACAAAACCCCCCAAACAAACAAACAAACCAAAAACTATCAGACATATGCTTAGGAGAAAAAAAGAGAGAATAATTGACATGTGTGTTAAAAGTACCAGTATGAGGTCCATTATTCCAAGAATATAATCTGTATGTATGCTTTAAAATTAGAGAAGGAGAGATAAATTAGTGGAGAAGAGTGCTTTTTGTATGAGCATGAGAATCTGAGTTCAAATCCCTGTTACCCAATTTAAACAAATAAAATCAGGGAGTGGGGGGGTTGGGAAAGAAAGACAGGTTTCAACTTTTGCATATGCCTGTAACCCTAGCACTGTGGGGAGTCTGTTTTGGGGCCTTGCTGGCTACCAGTCTAGCTCCAGGTTCAGTGAGAACCCTGTCTCAGAGAATAAGATGGACAGCGGTTAAGTGAGATCCTGAACAGCCTTCTCTGGCTCTCATAACCACACCATGGTGTGCATACCCACACCACGTAAATGAGAACAAATAGCCTTATAAAGGTCTTCTGAGGAACATTCTATAGGTCTACGCATAAGAAGGGAGAGCAGATAAGATAAGACAGATCTGAAAAGGTCAAGGGAGTTGTTACTCTTAAGTTAGGAAGGCCTAGACATGTGTTGACTGAAAACATGGCATATTATCTTTCTTATGACTTTTTTCCCTCGGAAAACTACAAGCTTAGAGACAACAGAATGATACTAACATGAAACTGAAAGGTTGAGTACATTTTGCCTCTGAGCAAGGTTCCTTACCTATGTTAACATTCTTGTTTGAGATCTCATTCAGAAAAGGATGTACTATATCTATGCAGGTAATATTTGAGATGTTCATTTTGTAAATTGCCTGAAAATTCCAGGAAAAGTTTTGAATCCCAGCCAGCTAGATAATAGGACAAATAGAGTCATGCTGGTCTATCCTGCCTCTGTGGTACCTGTTAAAGACTGAACCACTACTTTGAACCTTCCTTCTTAGAATGATTGTCCCATGAACAAAAAGAAAGAAATCTAATCAAGGCAAACTGTAAGTTTACTAAAACAAAGAATCACACTTTTTTTTTTTTTTGCAAGGGATCACATTTTTCTTGATCTCTCTCTCTCTCTCTCTCTC
>JADRCD010024606.1:0-11128 GCA_019843815.1 Montemys delectorum
ACTATACTATACTATACTATACTATACTATACTATACTATACTATACCTCAGTGTGTCTGGTCCCTCAGGTCCCGAGAGAGATGCCTTGGGCTGGGCCCTCTGAGGCAACCCCTTCACCCACACCCCGTCAGAACATATTCTTACAGCTCTTTCTCTTTTTATGATCGCACCAACATTGAACACAGGGACACCTGACAGATGTAAGTTAATAACAGCTTAGATCATGTCCTGACATGTTTGTGGGTAACTTGTACTTGGAAATCTTCCTAGAAATTCTATTTTTTGCTTGAATTTAGCTGTGATTGTTTTTCTCTATCTTGTTTATTTTTAAATACTTTTTGTTTTTATTCTTTTATTATTATTTTTTAATGTCATAAGCTTTTGGTCTTATATAAGATGACCGAACAAAGCGGATTTTTTTTTTCAGAGCAAATTTTAAAATGGATATCTTCAGAAATATTTAAAATTTTTCACTAGTTTATAAACAGTGTAAACAGTATAAATTATGACTGTACTGCCAAAATACAATTTTAGAAAGTTTTCCTTATTGAATGAGAATCATTACAATGTTACATGACAAATTTTAAATCTAAAATTGTGCTTCAGTTTTCCTTTTTTCTCCATTAATTAATTATGTATTCACTTTACATCCAGTCTCTTCCTACCTCCTCTCAGTCGCTTCTTACACAGTCCTTTACTTTTCCTCCCTTGACTTCTCCTCTGAGAGAGTAGTGACCCATGGGTTTCCCCAACCCTGGCACATCAAGTCTCTGCAGGGCTAGTTGCATCCTCTCCCACTGAGGCCAGGCAAGGGATGTGCAGGACCTAGCTTTCTTAACGGTACACTGATAGGTGCTTCTCCTACACGTCTTATACTTTCAGTCTTTCCATACATATATATTTTTTTCTTTTCTTTTTACTTTTGTCTTTATCACTTCAGCCTGCGTCTTGGCTTTGGATTTGAAAGATCCTATCTTAAGCACACTTCTCCCTGTGTTCACAGATGTTTTATTTACTTGAAAAATTCTTAATTACAAGTTGCTTAGGCATTTGGACTGAAGTCTTGGTTGCCTCGGATTCTCTGTCATACCATTTAATAAAGCTATTGGTAGGTGAGCCCCGCATCTTTACTACTCTGACCTTCAGAGTTCACTGTTAACTTCATTTCTTCAGTTGCGTGTCCACATGACCACGTGTCCAGACTGGGTGTTTACTTCTCAGATTGAGTTGTCAATCATGACTCAATGCTATGGTCTGTGTCTTTCCACATTTTTTTCTTTTTCTTTTTGCCTTTACCTTTATCTCCGAATTTTATTTTTTAAAAGAGCTATGTTCTATCTGAATAAATTTCCAGTACAAATTTTTATTAATTATTGTATATGTTTAATGAATGCAACATATATTAGTATCTATTTACATAGTAATCACTAGAGTCAAGTACACAAATTTCTCCTTTATTTTAGTAGTTCTTTCTCTGTGTTTTGTGTTCCTCAAATCTATTATCCAGTAAATTTCCAGGATTCAATAGCATACTTTTAACCACAGTTATCATGCTGTATGTTGGCTCTCTAGATTTATTCATCCAAGACTTGAATCTTTGTGCTGGTATCTCCTCATTCTTTCTGTCCTTTCTGTCCTAGTAAGATCTTCTGTTCTATTGTCTGAGCATCTGAATTTTCTTTTTAAGATACTACATGTAAGTACAGCAATGTTTTCTTTGTCTAGTTTCTTTCACTTAGAGTAGTGCCTTTTAAATTTATTCATGATGATACACATGGCTGAATCTCCTTAGAAAAACAAAAGCTTCTAATCTAATATCCACTTATCAGAGAATGCATACCATGTGTGTTCTTTTGTGATTGGGTTAACTCACGCAGGATGATATTCTCCAGATCCATCTATTTCCCTAAGAATTTCATAAATTCATTGTTTTTACTAGCTGAGAGTACTCCATTGTATAAATATACCACATTTTCTGTATCCTCTGTTGAGGGACATCTGGAATGTTTCCAGTTTCTAGCCATTATAAATAAGGCTGCTATGAACATAATGGAGCATGTGTCCTTATTACATGTTGGTGCATCTTCTGGGTATATGGCCAGGAGTGGTATTGCTGGGTCCTCCAGTAGTACTATGTACAATTTTCTGAGGAGACCACCGAACTGATTTCCAGAGTGGTTGTACCAGCTTGCAATCTCACCAGCAATGAAGGAGTGTTCCTCTTTCTCCACAACCTCAACAGCATCTCCTTTCATCTATGTTTTTATCCTAGCCATTCTGACTGGTGTGAGGTGGAATCTCAGGGTTGTTTTGATTTGAATTTCCCTGATGACTAAGGATGTTGAACATTTCTTTAATTGCTTCTCAGCCATTTGGTATTCCTTAGTTTAGAACTCTTCGCTTAGCTTTGTACCCCATTTTTAATAGGGCTATTTGGTTCTCTGGAATCTAACTTCTTGAGTTCTTTGTATATATTGGATATTAGCCTTCTATCTGACTTAAGATTGATAAAGATATTTCCCAATCTGTCAGTTGCCATTTTGTGCTCTGTGAACACTTCGCAGGGCTAGAATTACATGTGGCCACTATCATATTTAGCTAAAGTAGAATGTTTTTACCATTATGTTTTCTTTGTGTAGCTCATTTTTTTGGAATAAGAATAAATTTGTTTTGTTTATTTTTGAGATTATAATCTAATTACATTTCTCCCTTCCCTTTCTCCAAACCTTTCCATATACATATTCTTCCTAAAATTTTAAATTAACTTAAAATAATACCATCTTCATGGTGTTTAGCTTTTCTATGCAAAAATAAGAGACATTTTCCTATTTATTCAGTGCTTTTTCTCTACTAGAGATGTGTTTATAAGATGTTCTCACACTGATGCCAGATGAAGCAGTCCTCTGCTACATATGTAGAAGGGGGTGGTGGCGCGTGGAGAGGAGACCAGGAAGGGGAATAACATTTGAAATATAAATAAATAAAGTGATTAATAAAAAAAAAGATGTTCTCACAAGGCATTGCATTCTTATATTTATTTGAAATGTTTTGTTTCTTTGCAAATATATTTATTGGATATAATCTACAAGTCGTTGTGATTTAGAAGCTATTGATTTTTGTGCTGGTTTTCCAAATTCTTTTATTGCTTTGCTCTGGCTTTATGCTGTGGCTTCTCTCACCCTGCTCCCCAGAGGCTCTGCAAATAGAGACTGTTTAACTTCCTCTCCACCCACAATGCTCTGGCTGACTTTGTGTTCATTACCTTACTGAGGCTTACTTATACTCTTAAATGTTTTGTAAGAATACAGGATTTTTTTTGTTATGTGAGAGATGGCTGTCAATAATTACAATGCCACAAGTTAAGATGTGAAAATTAGAAATATTTTTCCATTAATGTTTCAGTAATAGTGCCACATATTGCATTTCTAGCATAGAATTTATAAATGAAAAATAAACATAAATGGTTTATGTTTACATATAACATAAAAAGCTATTGAAAATAAACTGATATTATTGCCTATTTTTATGAATCTCTCTGACATTAGTCTTAGCACAAGATGAATGTGCACATACATTTAATGTATTGCAGAATTTATTTTGGTTGAACTATGTGAAGATTACTTGTGCTCAAACAGATATATATATAGGGAGAAAACTAAATAAAAACTTTTCAGGGAGTGTTGATATTCTTTACACTCTAAAATGTGAGGGGACAGTTTAAAATTTTAAAGATTTAGTTTTATTTTAAAAAATTTATATGTACCTATGACCTTGGAAGGCAGAGGAAGGTGTTCTCGTGAAGCTGGAGTTTCAGGGACAGTGCTGAGAACTGGATTGGGGTCCTCTGGGAGAATACCAGGTGTGCCTAACTGCTGAGCTATGCCTTAAGTCTCAACATCTTAAATATTATCTACAATGTGTAGCCTGAAAATATTTCAATATACATTCTTCTACTTTTACATGTGTCTTTCAGCTTTAAAAGGTCTTTCATGTATTTATAATTTTGTTACCTAGTGTTTTACTGAGTTCTTTATATATTCTAAATGATTACACATTTGCTTACAAAGTGTAAGAATCCCATCTGTCAACACTGGTGGTGATCTTATCAGAGATGCACCTAATTGTGCAAAGATGTCAGGCTTATGGTAGTATGTACAGGTTTTCTTAAACTTGAATTTTCTCAGACAGAAAATCTTGACAGTTGCTTTACCTGAACTTATGTTCATTTTCAAGAAAGTGCCTGCCAGATAACCAATCTGAATAGCTATAATTGGTCTGCCAACATTTTAAAAATGGAAATTATGATCCACAAGTAATTTCTAAATCAGCATACAACTGAAATAATTGAAGAGTGACTCTCTTTGAGGTAAACAGTGAGTTTGGCACAGAATGAGCTATGTGTATTATCCCCTTCCCTGAATCAAATGGAAAATGTGCTCAAAGGTGCACATCTGGCTTCTTTGTCAAAAATCAGTGTTCATAGGTGTGTGAATTTACTTTTGGCTCTTTGACTTGATTCCAATGATCAACTTGTCTGTTTCTATGCCAATATCATGTGGTTTTTATTACTATTGGTCTGTAGTACAACTTGAAATCATGGATGATGATACCTCCAGAAGATCTTCTATTGTCCAGGATTATTTTTAGCTATCCTGGAGTTTTTGTTCCATATGAAATTGAGAATTGTTCTTTCAAGGTCTGTAACAATTGTGTTGAAATTTTTGGGAGATTGAATTGAATCTGTAGATTGCTTTTGGTAAGATCGCTATTTTTACTAAGTTAATCCTACTGATTCATGAGCATGGGAGATCTTTCTGAGATCTTCCTCAATTTCTTTCCTCAAAGACTTGAAGTTCTTGTCATAAGGTGTTTCTCTTGCTTGGTTAGAATTACACCAAGATACTTTATATTATTTGTGACTATTGACTTCTTTTAGGTATTTTTTAAAATGTAAAACTGGAAGGATGTGTGTGATTTTCCATGATCAATTGTTTCTCTAATTTAATCACCAAAGTTAAGTTTTAAAGAGCCCCATTATGGTTTGAACATAAAATATCTCCGATGAGCTCATCTTCTGGAATACTTGGACCCTGTCTGGGATCAAGTGAAAACTTTAGGAGATAGAGCCTTGCTGGGGATAGTGGGACACTGGCAGTTATGCAGATTATTCCCATTTATTGCTATTTTCTTACTTCCTGACTGCCAATCCATTGTCAAGGTTACTGCTTCTTTGTGCAGACTTCCTCACGTTGCATGTGTGACTGGTGCACGCAGAGGCCAGGATAGGGCATCTGATCTCCTGGAACTGGAGTTACAGTCAGATGTGAGCTGCCATATGGGTGCTGGGATTCAAACCTGGGTCTTATGGAAGAGAAGGCAGTGCTCTTCACTTCTGGCCCATATTTCCACACCCCTACAGTTCTGTTTTTAATTAATTGAAGACCCTTTGCACTATTTTGCTCAATGCCTATTCTATATTAAATTTGTACTTACAATAGGTAAAGATCCTCTTTTCACAATTTAACCAGCATTGACTATCTTTTGTGATTTTCAAAATAGCAGTCTTAACAGGCATGAGGATGGTGTCTCATTGTGAGTTTAATGTGCATTTCCTTGATAATTAGTGAAGCTAAGAACTTTTCTCTAATAATTTGTATGTCTTTCTTTAAGAAATGTCTATTGGTGAGGGTAGGGTGAAAACGATCAGATCAGAATACAGTATATACAAAACTTGTTTTCAATAAAAAATTAAATAAAAATGAAATGTCTACTGAAGTTCATTGCCAGTTTTAATTGCTCATGTTCTTGCTCTTGATTTGTTTCTATTCCTTATATAATTTGGGTATTAATTTTTGGTCATATTTATTCTAAGCCTTTCACTCATTCATACTCTGTTGTTTGCTTCCTTCCTTCTGCAGTATTTCATTTATATGTGGGATCCTTAAAAAGTAAAATTCATAGTGCATAGGGTAGAAAAGAAGCTGATTGCCAGGAGCCAGGGATGCAAGAGGAATGTTGGCTAAAACATACATAATTTCAGATATATGGAATGAATAATCTATAGAGCTCCATCATACATGACTAGGCTTAAAGCATTATATACTTGAAAATTACTAAGAGATCTTATGTGTTCTCATCACAAAATTTATGTGAGGTAATGTATATGTTACTTAAACTAATTTTGTATTGTATGTATGTACATTATAAGTATGTTCAAGTTTTGCCAATTATACCTTGATGAAATTGGACCAAATTCTGTAGAATGAAGGAAACCTCAGTACCACAAGTACTGTTCTATCTCATAGGTCTGTAGTTTAAAGGCTGAAATCTTGAGTCACATAGGCACCCTTATTTCACAGAGAGCTCCAGCCTTTTCCGTGTCCCTCTCTTCTTGCTAGCACCCTACCCCACAAGAGCTGACATACTGTTGTGCTAAGCATCATTTTTGATGTCAGCAGTGCACTGGAGAGTGAAGCTCCACCCTGGTGAACTGCGTAATTCAGGGCTGCACACTGGACTGACTCTGTGCTCTACTGTCTTGGGATGAGTTTCCCATCTCAGTTACCACGCGAGATAAAGATACCTTCCCTTAGGATAGTGCTAGGTCTGGCCCGGCTGCATAAGAGGAACGTGTCTCTTGAGCCTCATCAGGATGTTGATCCCAGTGTGTGGTGATGGTTGCTGTTATCCTGAAACTGAAGCTAACCACTCCATAAATATGAAACAGATGTGGTTCTTGGGAATAAGAAATGGAGGTGGTCATAAGGCTGTGGTCGACGAGGAACAGGCCTTCTGCTTGGCCATTAGGAGCATTGGAAAGGATCTAGACAACAAAATCACAGAGGCCTAAAAGCCTACATGGTCCTTTATAGACACTGTTCATTACAAGATTGGTCAAACTTGGAATTATATAAGGAGATACATGCACCCTCTGGTTCAATGACTGGTGCCTGAATTATCCAGGGTGAACTTATGGACATCAAGGATAGAGAGTTAAAGTAGTCTTGAGAAGAAAAGGAATCTATAAAAAACTAGCAAATGATCTGTAGGTTTATCTTATAGGAGGAAGGCTTGTATACGATCTAGAAATAAATCGTATTAGTAGAAGAGTAATACGTCCATGGAATTGCTAGGATAGAAAACAAAGATTAGAGAACTAAAGATGATGTGTAAGCATATAAAAAGTTAGTATTTCATTCTCCTAGCTACTTGAAGGATTGAAGATGACAATGCCTAGAGAGATATTAGGGAAAGCTAGGTGGTTTACTTGCATACATTTTAAAATTTTGTAAGAAATCATTTTAATCTGAGTAGTCTGTCACTTTTCTGTTCTTCCATGAAAGGAGTTACTAAAGCTACTGTCTACTGTACCAGGAAACTGCAAGAGCTATTTCCAGCTACTCATGAAGAATAGGCTGTGTGAAAACTATAAGGAAATGTGCTTTGGCTTTGGGGTTAGTTTCTGTTTTAAGGAATTAGGGGTTTGGACTAATGATCCGAGATTCATAAAATTTATATAAATTTAAGGATTTTTTTAAAAAAGTATTAACAATGTTCATAGCTTTAGTAAATAAAAAACTGGGTTTGAGCTCTCTGGTCAGGAGAGGGCAAGGGAATGAAAAGGAAGAAGGAAAAAGAGTGATGAAAAGAAGAAAAAAGGAGAAGAAGGAGGAATGATGAGAATCCTCAGGTAAAGAGACGCACTCAAACTCACAGCGTTCATCTCCTACTGACTCCTAGTCATTGAGCCAGCCTACTTTTCTCATGCCCTCCTTGCATTGAGGCTGGATATTGGTAGGCTAGACTTGATTCTGCGTAGTTTGTGGATTAGGAACCTTAGAAATGGAAGCAGGGTGTAAGGCTCTAGCCTGACTCACACTGCCACACAATGTGCCTCTCAAGCTGCCATGGCTGATGGGGCATCTAATCATCTCTGTTGTTACTTTTAACTATTGAACTTAAGGGGAAACCTAAAGGATGGCAAAGTTAAGAAAGGTTAGAAGAGAGATCAGGAGGGATGAATGTCAAAGGCTTTCACCAGACACCAAATCTACTATCATGACTACAAGGACTGGAACCTGCTCAGAATTTTTAGTTTTTAGAGGTCTGTGTACATTATTAAAAGCAATCTGCTAAAAATTTGTGCCAACTGTACTCCTCTAACTTCACTGAAAATTTGGCTGCTAGGGAAGCCGTTTTCAAATGTTGAGGACACAGATTTAAAGAATCTCTCTCTCTCTCTCTCTCTCTCTCTCTCTCTCTCTCTCTCTCTCTCTCTCTCTCACACACACACACACACACACACACCACACACACACACACACACACACACACACACATTTATCACTACTGCAGACAGCTTGTTCTCATGATCTGGTTAGTGCACTGGGTCCAAGATCTAGTCTACCTAGGATATGCTTGCTGAGGAGGCCCAATTCCTGTCTTGCTAATGAAGAAAGCAAAATGCGTACAGTCAGGGCTTGATGTCATATACTCTTCTAGTGTGGGTGTAAGTTGCCCCATAGGAGCCTACATTTAATTACTTCTCACCAGCTAGTGGTGCTCTCCTAGGAGGCTGTAGAACTGTTAGGAAATGAGGTCATCAGCTGAAGGAAGTTGGGTTATGAGAGACAGACCTTCTGTGTCATAAGCGAGCCCACTTCCAGCCCAGGCTGTCTGCTTCCTGAACTACTATGACAAGTTGTGTCACAAGTTCTGCCACCATGGAGGGAGCAGTAGTTGTCTTGCCTTCCCCGTCCTTTAAATTTGACCCCAGACAGGTTTGGCTTCCTAAGGTTGTGGCTCCTAGGTATTTATGTGGTCATAGTGACTAGGAAAGTAACTAATTAACAGAGATACCAAAGCATCCTCCAGGATGTGGTCCAAGGATATACTCATGTCAGGGTTTGAAACTCTGAGGAATAAGTCCCACAGAAAGATGACCTCATTAAATACATATGATATTGTAGAGGGAAGACTTCTCTAAGCATATGTTGTACTATAAAGAATAGATTTCTCGTTGGGCAGTGGTGGCACATGCTTTTAATCCCAGCACTTGGGAGGCAGAGGCAGGCAGATTTCTGAGTTGGAGGCCAACCTGGTCTACAGAGTGAGTTCCAGGGACAGCCAGAGCCACACAGAGAAACCCTATCTCCAAAAAAAAACCCAAAAAAACAAAAACAAAAACAAAAACAAAAACAAAACCCAAAACCAAACAAAAACAAAAACAAAACAAAAACAAAACCAAAAACAAAAGCAAACAAAAGAATAGATTTCTCTAAACATGTGTTGTAATATATAAACATTGTATATGATGGTTATTTTGTTAGAATAACTCCTTAGTTTCCTGAAACCCTGAAGGATGTATTGATAGCATATGATCATTACTGATTTACAAGTTTGGTGTGTTAAGTAAACCAACAAGAGCTATTTTTGTCCACAGAAATGAAAAATGAAGGTGCTAAATGAAATTTGTAAGGTTCACCTATACATTTTAGCTATTAAGTTAGTAGTAACTTCATATACTATGGTTTTGCCTCTAGTGTCTCTGGCTTAGAGAAATCGTCTAGGGGTGGTCTGCTGTGTAGCTTGATTGATATGTTAACATGTTTGCTTTGCTTTTGCTATACATAACATACATACTGAGATGAATTCTAGCTCTATTGCCAAGTTTTCCATACAAATATTTAGTAGTTTTCAGATTTTATGCTTTGGATATTTTTATATCTAGCCCTGGACCTATTCTTTCTCCTGAGGCACAATCCCAAAGGACATGCTCTCATGCATGCAGGATCGGGTTCCCACTGGTGTGATGAAGATGATTGTATAATTCCTGTACCTAACTGTTTTAAGCTGTCCTTTACTTTCTTTTTTCCACTCCTAACATTTTACATTTGTAAAATTGTTCCACAATTGTTTCAGCAGTAATGACTCACATTGATTTAATCAAGAGGGTTTTTCTTTGTTGTTGTTGTTTTGTTTTGTTTTGTTTTACCAGAGAGGAATTCTCAGGTGTGAGGAACCTCAGGTTTGGGGAAAGAATAACAGAACAGAGAAATAGGTTTTGAAGAAGTTAAGAAATAGTGAAACTGACCAATTTGGTCAAATATATATTGCTTCTTATGATAGAGCTCAGGATCTTTCTTTTAGCCTGAGACTGAGTTAAAATGGAATCTAGCAAGAATTCAAAGAATGTTAAAGCTGAAATTTTACTGAGATTAAAAAACCAAAAAGGGTGTGATGTTATTTAACACTTCTGTTTGTACATTTAAATTTCAGGAATTCTTTTTATCCCAGCTAAACTATCCCACCTTTCTATATTTACTGCTTTCTCCTCTTCTTCCTCCTCTTCTACCTTCTCCTTCTCTTCTGCTTCCTTTTCTTCCTCTTCCTTCTCCTCCTGGTTCTTGGTAATTTTATTTGCAGGTAATTAAGTACTTTAGGTCTTGACATATTTTAATGAAATCTTTATTGTAAAGACAAGGTACTCCAATCCCTGAAACTTTTTTTTTTACACGATAACACAATTTGACGTCATAGTTATCAAACAGGAATTATAATTGATTAAATCAGCAAAAGGTAAAGAAAGGACATGTAGGAAAAGAAAGCCTTCAGGGTCTGCACTTCTAAGAGAAGAACATTCTAGTTCTTCTTAGTGGTTCCCAGATAAGCTAAAGGTTTCTCTTCAGCTTGCTTCTGGTGATCTGCACTGCAGACAAAAGGCAAGGAGCTGCTTCAAGTCTCCTCTGTAAGATGACATAGGTCTTTTATATTTGAAAGAAGGGAGTCTAAGGTTGATACGTTGGTCAGCAAAGGGTCACTCCAAGTGTGCTTCTCAGGCAAGGACAAGAGCTCCACAGCTGCCTTTGAGACCTCTGTCATCATGATGGAAGCCTCCAGTTGTGACTGGTGCACAGTGCCCTGCCTGGTCTCTGTGGTTGGTGCTCACCATTTTGCTGGACACTTTCAATGATTACTCTTTCCTGAAATCTGTACTGTCCATCTATCTTCCCAACTTCCACTCCCTTTCTACTGGTCCACAACAGTAGTGACTGAGATGTATTCAAACTAGATTATTTTTTATGTTCCCTCAACAGGAAAAAGGAAGCCTAGAAGCAGAGTTATATA
>JADRCD010024615.1:0-10680 GCA_019843815.1 Montemys delectorum
GAATACGTTTTCATTTTAATCCCAGGTGTGGGCTACAGGGCTGCTTCACATTGTGCCCAGTGGCTGACTAAGATTTGCCTTGTGCTCTAGCAGGGGCATGATTTTGAGAGCTGCAGGTAGTTTCTGCTAGTGTGTGACATTTGGAATTCTGGGGACTCCTCAAGAGTTGGGGAGCTGTTGGCAGGTTATTGGCTGATGTTGGTTGTGGTTTGTTAAGCAGTCATGTGCAAAGAAGAAACAAGAAGAAATTAGACATACTATTGGTGAAGATCAAACTTGCCCAAAGGAGCTCAATGCCCCAACTGGCAGAAAGCAGCTTAATGATAATGTCATTATCTCTCTCTATCCTTTCTTCTCTCCTACCTAGTGTTAGGGGGTTGTAAAGGTGGAAGAGGATGGGTGGAGAAGGAAGGAAGAAAAAAGAACCCACAAAGTAGCCCAAAGTCTGGCTACATAGGGCCTCAAAACAAACAACAAACAAACAAACAAACAAACGGATAATTCTGCATTGCCATGAGTCATGCAGAGAAAACCATTACAGGGTGATATATCAGCGTCAGTATTGCTGATCAGTGTCAGTGAGGCTGAACAAGTGCCAACATTACTTACCCTAAGGTAAACCTACTATTTTTTTTCCAAATAGAAAATATATCCTCTGAAAATATTTTTAACCTTTGTTGGCTTTGTTTACTCTGCACGTCTGAGCAGGAGGAATGCATGCGTTGGTGCGTGTGTGGAGATCAGAGGACCACATGTGGGAGCTGGCTTTTGTTTTCCACCATCTGAGGTTCAGGAATCAAGCTTGGCTCATAGGCTTGGAGGCAAGCCCTTTTACTCCCTGAGCTATGTTGCTGGATCTCCTTTGTAAATACTTATTACATGCAAAAATGACAAAGAGAAAACATTTTGAGACAGACTAGGCCGTCCTTGGCTAGTCTGGAACTCACTATGTATACACCAGGCTGACCCAAAGCTCAGAGATGGATGGCCTCTGTCTCCCAAGCGCTAGGATTAAAGGCTTTGGAGAGTTACTGTAATCTATTCATTGTTTAGAGAAAAAACACATTAGCCTACATCTTTATAAGCCTTTTATCCTATGCATGTATGCAAACATGTATCTCCAAAACACGTATTATGCTGTCTTTTATAATCTATATATTTCTATTACATTATATATGTTTTCCCCATGTCAATGATTATCAACTTGCATATTGTTTATACTGAACTGTATGTTATTCTTGTATGGCTATGCCATCTTTGTTTAGCTAGTCCTTTGCTGGTGAAGGCTTGTGTGGGCAGCCTATTTTCTAGCTCACCATTAAAGGCGGACAGCAGCTCCAGGTTATCCTCCATGCCACTGGTAACGGAGATGGCCTGCTTCACTTTCAGGTTGGTTTCACTAGAGTAAAGGTCACAGGTTCATCAATGTATGGGACATATACCCAACAGTAGCACAGGACCAGCTTGTGAGGCCTCCTCATTAGGTTTGAGAAAATAAATGCTGCCAGCAGAATACAGGCTCTGGGTCTGAGTTGCCCCACACTAGTTACTGCTTGTTCTTGTGTGCTGTGTGAAGGTCAGATAACTGCAAAGAACCCCTCACTCCATGTCCCCCCCACTACTTTAACTGACATAGGAGAACTAGCTAGTCAGCTATGTTAGAGAAGCTGAAGAGACATCACGGAGCAAGCCAGAGGGGCACCTGCTTCCTTCAGGAACACAACGCAAGCTCCGGTCAGAAGCTATTTAAAACTCTGAGGAAATAGTTCTTAAATATTTACAGGGCTCATGGAAAGACCACAATGAAACATTTTTGGATACAAGAATGCACTGAGAGAGAGTAACAAGAGATTTCAAAAAGCTTTGGAGTACAGTATTATTCAGGTCTCTGTAGAGAAGCAGTACTGATGGAACGACTATATATGTGTATACATATATTCATAACATGTATAATCGACTTATTGAGTGAGTTACAGACTACAGTCAAGCTAGTCCAACAATGGCTGTCTTGCAACAGAAAGCCCAAGACTCCAGTGGCTGTTCAGTGCCTGAGGGTGGATGTCTCACCCAGCCATCAGTGTCTCTCAGAATCTCAGGATTAGGCTCTAAGGCCAGAGAACTGAGGGTGAGGGCAAGCAGCAAGATCCTATGACTTCCTTCTTCCTTGTCCTTCATATAGATGGCCACCAGAAGGTGTGTCCCAGTCTAAAGGTCTACCTTCTCTCCTCAAAAGCTCTGAATTAAAAACGGGTCATCACACTTCAAATAATTTAATGAAGAAAAATCCCTCGTAGGTGTGTCTAGCCACTTGGGTTTTAGTTAATTCCAGACGTAGTCAAGTTTACAATCAAGAATAGTCATCATAAGTCCATATATCCCTTGTCAAATCAACATGCAATCACATCTCCTTACATCATACTTAATTTCCAATTGAAAACATTATCCAGCTCATAGTTGTGCCTAACATGATATAACTATCCCACATACAACCTCAAGTACATTACACATTTAACCAGGTCATGGTTACGTTGGATGTGATAAAACTATCCCAGTGTACAGCCACAAATGCATTGTAAATTTAATCCTGTCATGATTATGACAAACATGACATAACTGTCCCACATACAACTGGAAATCATTATAAATTTCAGAATAGGTGCCAATGTCCTTTTAGGGCCTCAACACAAATATGATAATCACTGATATTCATTCCATTGATATTACACTGTATGACAAAGAAATAGAGGAAAGAAAACAAACGCACTATTAACAGAATATGACAAAACACTCATGCCAAATGTAGTCCTCATTTTTGCAACTGGTCGTATGGCCGTAACTGCTACCTTCCTCCCTCTGCTATTCATTTTGTATTTCCTCCACCTACAGCAAGATCTCAGCAGGTCTTGGCTCTTTTCCTGGAGGAGTGACCCATACCTTCTCTTTACAGGTCTATGCCCTTGGCCACCCTGCCTGGACTGGGCTGTTGTACTTTCCCACTGACTTTGATCACAGGACATGGCAACACCAAGAGATGCCTGTGCTAAAGAACCTCTTATACTCCAGACATGATCTTAGTTACCTCCAATGTGGAGAAGCAATCTAACATCCTCTTGATAATCAGGCCAATCACCTCTCCTAACACTCCTGCTTTTTTCTTAGGCTGAATTAAGGGCACAAGAAGCTCAAAGTGGCCAGGGGAAGTCTGAGCTTCCAGTTCAATGGAATGTTTGTTGTGGCTCCTGGCAGTAGTGCCCCCTACCCTCCCCCTCACCTAGTATCAAAACATCTAGGCCAGGCCGGCAGAATGGGAACCGGAAACAAAAGTGTTCCTAGTGGGTCCCTAGAGGTGTTAGGGGGTAGGACCATTCCTTTTTCCGACCCTTGACTCATTCCATGAATGCTGGCCATGGGAGAAACCGTACCACATCCTAGATGCTGATTCAAAGCATGTACCTCTTTCAGAGAACCCTGGCCAGCCCTCCAGGCTGCGGCCACTTAATTGGCACTTTATGTCTTCAAAAGGCTATTCCATCCTTCTACCAGACTAGATGCTTATGTTGGTGAGGAACATGGTAAGGCCAGTGGATTCCGTGATTATGGGCCCACTGTCACACACGTCTGCGTGTGAAGTGAGTTCCTTGGTCAGAAGCAATACTGTGTGGAATACCATGATGGCAGATAAGCCATTCTGTATGAGTCCATGGATGGTGGTTTAGGCAGAAGCATTACATGTAAGAAATGCAAATCTATAACCAGAATTAGAAGTATCTATCTAAGTAAAGACAAAGCATTATCCATGAGAAAGTGGTCCAATAATTGCCAACTTGCCACCAGATTCCTAGCTGTTACCCTGGGGAATAGTGCCATATCTGGAACTTTGTGTTAGTCTCTGCTTTTGGCAGATCTGGCATTCAGTAACAGTTGTAGGCGGGTCAGCTTTGGTGAGTGGAACTCAATGTTAAGTCCATGTATAACCTCCATCTTTGCTACCATGACTGCTCTGTTCATGGGCCCACTGGGCAATGACAGGGATGGCTGGAGAAAAAGGCTGACTATCCATAGAATGGGTCATCCTATCTATTGATTATTGAGATCCTTGCTCTACTGAAGTCATCTTTTGATGAGAATTTATATGAAATATAATATCTTCACAGCCATTGCCCCTTCAAAGAGATCTATCCATATACTTCTTCCCCAGATATCTTTCTTACCAATTTTCCAAATCTCTGACCATCCAGCCAATCCATTGGCTATGCCCATGAGTCAGTAAAAAATTGCACATTTGACCATTTCTCCATCAAAGAAAAATATACAAACATGTGTGCTGCCTACAGTTCTGTCCAGTGTGAGAGTTTCTCTCTGCTGGCATCTTTCAGGGTTGTCCCAGAAAGGGGTTGTGATGCTGGAGCTGTCCACTTCTGCATGGTGCATATGACTTGGTGATTCTGATAACACCCACATCATGATGGGTAGCTCAGGTCAAACAGTTAACTTGGTGGCCCATCGTCAAATGTTTAGTTTCCACTAAGGTCCAATAGCAGTCCAGGAGCTATCTGTCAAAGGGAGAATAATTTTTCTGCAGATGATGGTGGAGGTCTCTTCTCTGACTTACCTATAGGAGCCTGCCAAAGGCTCTAAACAGCATCCCTATCTGCCACTGACACCTCAAGTGTCATTAGATCTGAAGGATCATATGGTTCAAGTGGTAGAGCAGCCTGTACAGCAACCTGGACCAGTTGAAGAGCCTTCCTGTTCTGGGCTTCATTCAAAGCTAGCAGCTTTTAGAGTCACTTGGTATATGGGTTGGAATAACACACCCAAGTGAGGAATGTGCTGTCTCCAGAATCCAAACAGGCCCAGTAAACGCTGTGTTTCTCTTTCTTGGTGGGGGGGCCAAGTGCAATAACTTATCTTTCATTTTAGACTATCTCTGCATGCCCCACACCACTGGACTCCTAAGAATTTCAGAGGTAGAGGCCCTTGAATTTTGTTCGTTCGTTTGTTTGTTTTTCATCCTCTGATGTGCACTTGTGATACAAGTCCAAAGTAGTTGTTGCTACCTGCTGCTCACTCGGTCCAATCAGCATACTGTCGTCAATACAGTGAACCCGTGTGATATTTTATGGAAGAGACAGATGATCAAGATCCCTTCAAAGTTAGGACACAGGGACGGAGGGTCAATGTAGCCTTGAGGTAAAACTGACAAGGCATACAGCCGACCTTGCCAACAGAAAGCAAATTGGTTCTGGGGTCCTTATGGAAAGTGCTAAGAGAAAGATATTTGCTAGATCAATAGCTGCATACAACATACCAGGCCATGTACCAGGAGAGGTGTTAACTGCTGGAGTAAGGACATCACACATGGTATGGCCGCTGCAATTACAGTCACCACTTGATTGAGTTTTCAATGGTCAACTCTCATCCTCCACTATCTGGCCTTCTTCTGCACAGGCCAAATAGGTAGCAGTGATCTCTGCAGCTCCTCCAGGGATGAGACACTGTTTTTGATTTTCTATCTTCTGTGGCAGAGGCAGCTCTAATGACTTCCACGTAGTCTTTCCAAGCATAACAGCCCTCACTCCACAGGCCATAGAGCCAATGTGAGAATCCTCACAACTTCTAAGTGTATCTATCCCAATTATTCATTCTGGGACTTGGAAAACGACCATAGGATGAGTTCAGGAACCCAGTGGACCCACTGTGAGCCCTAAGCCCGTGAGCTTCAGGACCACAGTGCTTCATGGGGTCTCCTAGGACCAGTAAACAATAGACCCTGGAGAGCCTGAGTGCTTTCCCCAGGGTACAGTCACCCTTAGAAGAGAGTGGAGGTCCTTCCGGGGAAGGACAGAGGAAAAGCTAACAACTCTTCAGGTATTTCATCAGGGTCCTGCCCCAGGAAAACCTGGCTGTCCTTTCATCCATGGGGTTCTGGGTCTGCACACTGGCTCACATCTGGACACTGATGCATCAACTGAGATTATCTGTTGCTGTGATCCAATGCAGCATTTTTTTTTGAGAAAATTTCTGCTCACACAGATGAAACAAAAATGCAGCAAGCTTCTTATTTATTTCGTGCCTGGAATCGCCATGACTTGGTACCTGATCCAGTACCATAAGTTCATTTGAGTCATGTGGTAATTCAGCGCTGCCACATGGCCCCTGCTACCCTGAGGCCCAATTAAGCCACTACATTTAATTTATCCAACTGAGCAGCAGTGTCTCCAACCCTAAGGTGTGGCACAAGGGAAATGGTAGTGACAAAGTTCTTCAAATGTGTTGCTACCCTCTCATCATTTTGTGTTGTGAATGAAAATTCCCGAATAGAAGCTGTGTCTGGCTATGAACAAAAACTCCTGGAAGGAGTTCCTGTCTGTGGAGTCTGATGGAACAGCTGGAATTTCAGTATATGGAGAGTGAAAATTTGTAGGTTCTGAGGCTACTGTGTCTTAGGTCAGTTTTAGCCTCCAGACAGCTATCCATCCTTGTCCCACTCTGACCTGAACTAATATCCAGTGATAATAAGTAAAAACTTCTTAGAAGTTATTGACTTAGCAGAACACTAGCTTCTGCCAGTCCAAGAGCTAAGAATGCCATCAGTATTATATTCAGCCTATATATAGACTAGCTAGCTCCCTACATCTCACTGTACCTGCTTCAATGGATTTTAGTTTACTTATTATTTTGAGAAAAGGTCTCTCTACATAGCCATGCATGTCCTAGAATTCACTATATAGAGACTAGGCTGGCCTCAAACTCAAAGAGATCTGCCTGCCTCTGCCTCCTAAGGACTAATAAAGGCTTAGCCCACCATGCCAAGCTCCACCAATATATTTGAAGTTTCCTTGAATTTTTGACTTTTTATATTCTGTAAAATAATAAAAAAAAACCTTGTGAAACTGCTCCCACATGGGAAGATGGAACCTGGGGTAACCTGTGTCATGGTCACTCCAAACTGCTCCACAGTAAATGATCCCTTGTTACCTTTAAGTTAAGAGGTATGGTTTTTACAGGCAGTGTCTTACAGGATTGGTGAAGGGATTGTCTTCTGGACCTTCCCATTGTAGAGGATTAGTATCTTATCGCATGCCTACTGTATGTAGCACTGTACTCTCTGAGCCTTAAAATCCCTTCATCAACACTAAGCCAAGAGACATCAGGCATCTCCACTCCTTTTCAGTAGACCATCTTTTGACAAACGCTTCAGCCAACCATTCAAACAAACTTTTGACCTGTGTTGTTTAATTGTGTAAGCTTCCATATTAAACCTAGGATCTCCATCCACTCTGTGGGTCCATATCAATAAAGTAGGCCTGATCTAGTTTTCTATTCCTTCCACTATTATCCCTCACTCTTAAAATCCATTTTTTGTACATACAAGATTTCTACTTGAATGAGTTAGTAGACTCATTAAGTGGTATTGTGCACCTCCTCACAGACTAAACTTTCCATTACCTCTCTAGGAGCCTGCTTAGCTTTAAGTCTGGTTATAGGTCTAGAGACCAAATGGCCCTGAGAGACAGTGGTATTATCTGGCCTGGAGTCTCCTTCAGGGAAGACTGCTGACAGTTTAGCAGACAAGGAAAGATTAATTTCCTCAGGAGGTGGGAGTTGGGATACACCCTGGGCTAAGGGTGGAGGGACTTCCTCACGTGATAAGCCCTTCAGAATCTTGAGGGTTCAAGATCTCTAGCCTCAGTAGGGTCCTCCCACACATCTCTGCCCCAACTTGCAGGATCCAAATTTACCAATTTAAGGTTGGGATTAGAGTTTTTGTTGGGATTTAGCTAACCTAACAATGGGGGAATCCCATCTGATTTTCTGCAACTTGTGCTCTATGGCTGCTGGAGAGAAGGTTTTCTTCCAGGGCCCACTTAGAACCTGTAGACTGTTGGTGTGCATCTGGAGCCAGGAAATCATTTCATTCTTTGCTGTTGCCACTGTATCTTGAGGTACTAGAAGCTGATTAAGTTTATCTACAAATTCATTCTTTTCTGTTGTCAAATTATCCAGAAACACTAGATACAACCAGCAATATTGTTTTACTTATTTTCCCATAAATTGTCAAAAGTTTTATGCTTAGAGCCACTAAATTCTTCATTCATGCAGCAAGCCTTCCAAATGTTCCTAGCCACGGGCCTTCAACATGCTCCAGTACTACCAGGGAGTCTTCAGGAACGGTAGCTGTTGGCAAGTTGGAAGCCTATTCCAGGAATTGTTTTTAAAAGTCTTGCTTATACTTCTTTTGCTCTAGACCAGTGGTTCTCAGCCTGTGGATTATGACCCTTCGGGAGGGGGGAGTTGAACAATCCTTTCACAGAGGTCACCTAAGACTTTTGGAAAATACAGGTATTACATTATGGAGTGGCTTACAGGTTGTGAGCCAGCTAATCCAACAGTGGCTGTCTCCCAACAAAAAATCCAAGAATCCAGCAGTTGTTCAGTCCACAAGGCTGGATGTGTCAGCTGCTCTTTATGCCAGAATCTGGGAAAAGTAGGCTCTACTCCCACTGACCTGAGAGTGAGCGCAAGGAGGCAAAGGGTGAGCATGTCCCTCTTCCATGTCCTTTATATAGGCTGTCACTGTGCAGCGCAGATTAAAGCTTAATCAGCTTCCTGCCTCAGATAATTTAATTAAGAAAAAAAATCCCTCTCATTCATGAGTGTACCCAGCCACTTTGGTTTTGGTTTATTCCAGATGTGGTCAAGTTGACAACCGAGAATGGCTACCACAAGCATATCCCAAGCACACGTCTCTGGAACGGCCTCCACCTTCCCAAGTGAGGCCTTAGCTTCTGGGAGTAAATGAGGTCCATTTTAAATTCTTTTTAGAGAACAACTGCTTTGCTTAAATCTCCCCCTGGAAACTTTGCAACCCCTTTCTGAAATATTACAGCCCTGTGACTGTCTTTCATGCCGGTCAGCACCATGGAATGTAGCTGTCCCTTAGGGTCTTCAGGCAACTGGTTCTAGGACCGCACACGAACACCCAAAGTCATCAGTGCTCAGCTGTCTTTTATAAAACGGTCCAGCACCTGCATATAACCAATACACACTCTTTTCATACAACACAAATGCTATATAAAAAAATTTTGTGCATATTCAGTACAGAGTAAACGTTTCTCAAATATTTTCAATCTGCAAGCACCAAAGACAAGCCGTAGCAGTCGCAGGCAGGGAGGGCAGACTGACCCAAGTTTAGAGATAGGGAATTTGGAGTTTACTTTCCAGATTCTGGATCCAGCGGACACTCATTATTGTTGCCCATAGCTCAGACTTTGACTGCAGGGTGCCATGGCTGTGGCTGCAAGTCTTTTCTTACTTAGACATTTCTAGTTTTCTGGAACATAAACTACTACTTCCATGTGAGAACAATATTAGTGTCTTGTGTCCTACTTGCCCTCTGATTTGGCTAGATTTCCTGAATGTAATGTTAGGAGGAAACACTTACCCATCCAGGTCTGCCGTTTCAATGTATGTCAGACCATACGGCTCACTGCTAGAGAGTAACAGGATATCTGCCTGCAATCAGAAAGTCAGAGAAGAGGGAAACAGGAGGCAGCTCCTAACATTACAGTGTGATGGGACGCAGTCCCTCATGAATGGTTGTTCACTCTAAGAACTTTGCAGACTCTTCATTTACACTTATTATCAATGACCCATCACTGCAACCACATGCTTCTCTCAAAATTGCTCCATTTCACCTGAAGCTATGATGCAAGATGGACAAGAAAGGCTTCTTGCCTGAGGAGCTGATGACCTCCAGAGGCAGCGGAAAGGTTCCCAAGAGAGGTGGGAGGCCAAAATGCTATAGGGCTCCCTGATCCTAATGCAAGGAGAGGAGGGAGAAGCCACGGCCAGAGGAGGTACTCACTGTAACAGGATGGTCATTTTCCAGCTTAATTATGTCCCCCACTTGGACATTCCTCCACTTGTTCTCCTCAACCCTGTAAGAAAACGGGCCTTGAATTTCTGCTCCAAGAGTCTCTCCAGAGTTCTTTTTTGACAACTAAATAAAACCAAGCAAAGGAGACAGGGAGGGCTGGAGTGGAGGGAGACAAGCTGCAGAGGGCTGAGTGCGCTGGCGCTTCACGCGCTAGGCAGCCAAGAGCAAGCTCTGTCTCTTTGGACACGTGTCTTTCCCTAGCATTTAGCTTTGTTTCTCAAAGGTAGCCACTATATTTAAAAAAATTTCCTAGAAAATTTCAACTTATAGAATCTTCTACCCTATATGTACTCAGAGTTACAGTAAGGTTTATAATCCCAGTACCTGGGAGGCAGAGGCAGGAGGATTTTCTACATAGAGTTTTCCAGGCCAGGTAGGGTTACACAGCGAGACCCTGTCTCAAAAAAAAAAAAAAAAAAAAAAAAAAAAAGTTGAATAGTAGATACCTTACTTTCTTCATTTTTTTATTTAATAACACACCTTAGAGGAAATGTATAGATGTGACTCATTCTTTTATTAAATAGCTAAAATGTATTCTATCATCTGGCTTTACTAATTTTACTTGCTTCTTTTATTGGGTTACCTTTGACCCTTTAAATCCTCCTTTCCTATAAAAGGAAGTCTGGTAGTATGAGCAGATTCAACAATACCAGCTCTCTTCCTCCTCCTTCTATTCCCCCTCCTCCTTCTCTGTCTCTCTCTCTCTCTCTCTCTCTCTCTCTCTCTCTCTCTCTCTC